>SJYC01102765.1:0-31157 GCA_006408675.1 Madoqua kirkii
CAGGCGGAGGGAGACAGGGGTGGTCAGATGGGGGCCACAGGAGCCCGCCAGGCGTTGGTGGTGGGAGGCAGGTCTCAGCTAGTGGAGCGCATGGGGGAGCTCACCGCCTCTCCCGCTGCTGGAAGTAGCTGATGAACTGGGGCAGCTCCGTGCGCAGGTTGAAGGTACGGGGCAGCCAGGCCGGGCCCTCAGGGCCGCCTGCCCGGCGCGCGATGGATGCCAGGCAGTCCTTCACCGTCAGCAAGTTCTCGCAGGGGAACTGGTTCAGCAGCACGTTGGGCCTCTCCTGGCTCAGTTCCTCAGCCCGACCAAGCCTCAGACGACAGCTTGACTGTGCTCACAAGAGAGCCAGGGCCAGAAACGCCCAGCCGGGCTGCTCCCCGCCCCTTTCCACAGAAAGCAAGACACAGCAAACGTCTGCTGCTCTGGGCAGCTGTGTTTTGGAACAAACTGTTATCTGGCACTAGATGACTAATACACGCAACCCCAGGGCCCAGAGCACAGGCCTGACCCTGGGTCAAAAATCACCAGGATGTTTGAGAAAGCCAGTGTCTGAACTCTTCTCCTCTTCTCGGGCCAGTGGGGGACATTCTCCCTAACCACCACTCCCCACCACCAAATTACTGATTTCAATTCACGTTCCTTTAACCACCTCAAGACCAGGAAATCTTTGTCTCTAAGCCACCCATCAACCACACCTTGGCATTCACGCACTCATTCAAGTGTTTAATAAGCACCTACTAAGTGCAGACACTCTATGATCCTCTGAAATACCTGTCTCTTATACACATCTAGATGTGTATAAGAGACAGGCAGTCACACTGCGCAGCCGCCCAGCAGCGGGCCCTCGGGCCCTGGCAACCCCGGGTCCCCCACTTGTGAGACAGGACCTCAGGGCCCACCTCCTCGTGCTCACCCTGAGGATGAAGCGGACACCCCGGTGTTTCACCGACCTGGGGTCCTCCCTCCCACGTGCAAACAGGGCGGGAGGACACACTTAAAAAGGAGTGCCCTCAGAGAAGCGAGCTGGCGCCCCAGGGCCTGCAGGTGAGCCTGCGGCCCAGACAGCCCATGCCACGCTGGCACCAGCCCAGGCCCCAGGCAGGGGCGGCCTGGGTGCGTGTCTGCCAGGGGCGGTAGATGTGGTCACACATTGAAAGTGGCGGGGCCGAGAGTGAAGGTGGGAGGGAGACAGGACCCCACCTGGACAGTGATCCAGGGGCGGGGAGAGAGGCGAGGCCAGCACGAGGCCATCTAGCTCCTGGCCAGTTATGGCTGGGGACGAGGCTACGGGGCCTCAGTGTAGCCTCCGACCAGAGAAGTGGAGGGGTGTTGGGCTGTGGCCTCAGGGAAGGGGAGGACGGCCAGACAGGAGGAAACCCCCAGGGCCTGGGGGGGAAGGGACAGAGTGAGGAGGTTTGGGCAGCCAGACGGAGGGGACCCCCTGGGGACGGAGGCCAAGCTGCCTCCAGGCGGCCCTGTTATCTGGGGGGCATCCCTCTGCACCTCCACTTCCTCGCCTGTAAAATGGACCGTCTACTTTCAGCCTGGGCTCGCAGGCCTGCTTGGCCTGACGGAAGCTGCCAGTCTACAGCTGCGAACAGCTGGGAGTGACCCCACCTGGCCACCTGGGTGCCCAGCACGGGTTGGCTCCCGGCTCACCCTCCCTTCTTGGGCGTCTCTGTGACCCTGAGACCCCACCCTTGGTGGTTCCTGTTGTGCTGCCTGGAGGCGGCAGCCTGATGGGGGATGTCCCAGGAGTCTGGGGAGCGCGTGAGGAAAGGCAGCGAGGAGAAGTCTCATCACAGTCTGGGGGTGCAGGCGGGCTACACACTTGAAGACGTGGTCGCAGGGGTACCCCACGGGACTGATGGCCAGGGGCAGCTTCTCCTTGTTCTCCTCCAGTATGGCCTAGAAAGGAAACGCTGGAGGTAGAAACAGACCTTCAAGAAGGGAGCAAGTGAGCACAGGCCTCCCCGCCGCACACCAGGCTTCTGTGATCCCAGGGGGCACACCTGGGCTCAGGCAGAGCCCTTCTCGGGTGCTGGGGAGCCCGGAGCCCTCTGATCACTCCTGCCCCAGAATTCCGGGGCTCAAGACCCCTCAGGTCCCGAACAGCCTGTTCGGTGTCAAAAGAACAGTGGAGACACTGCTCTCAGCCTTCTCGTCGCTTCTAATGCCTCTTCCAAGTCATAGGCCGCTGCCCAGAAGGTGCTGGGCCTATCCCGGGAGGGGGCCGCTCTGAGGGTTAAGCAGCGTGGTGGTTTAAAATCTGTTCACATACTTTCTGACATTCCTTTTGAAAGGCAGTTAATAACGCATCTCCCTGTGAGCGCCAGCTGGGCTGAATGATGTGTTTATAACCCATGGGAAGAAGCGGAGTCTGCAAACTCGTGAAAGGACCTGTGGCCTCCTCCCGTCGCCCCTCTGATCCTCCCAGAGTGTCAGCCGCCATGTGCCAAGGACGCTCAAGAGGCCCCCCAGCCACAGTCAGCGCCGCCTTCCCAGGCATGAGTGCGCCATGTGGGGGCTGGTCCTCAGCCCGACCAAGCCTCAGACGACAGCTTGACTGTGCTCACAAGAGAGCCAGGGCCAGAAACGCCCAGCCGGGCTGCTCCCCGCCCCTTTCCACAGAAAGCAAGACACAGCAAACGTCTGCTGCTCTGGGCAGCTGTGTTTTGGAACAAACTGTTATCTGGCACTAGATGACTAATACACGCAACCCCAGGGCCCAGAGCACAGGCCTGACCCTGGGTCAAAAATCACCAGGATGTTTGAGAAAGCCAGTGTCTGAACTCTTCTCCTCTTCTCGGGCCAGTGGGGGACATTCTCCCTAACCACCACTCCCCACCACCAAATTACTGATTTCAATTCACGTTCCTTTAACCACCTCAAGACCAGGAAATCTTTGTCTCTAAGCCACCCATCAACCACACCTTGGCATTCACGCACTCATTCAAGTGTTTAATAAGCACTACTAAGTGCAGACACTCTATGAGGCTCTGAAATACACCTCTGAATTAAGAAGGGTGATCACTGAGTTTCTGACAGGGCTCAATCACCACTGACTTAAATTCACAGGGAAAAGTGCCAACAGGCCCACCACACCGGGCCAGGCCTCCCAGTCAGAGAACCACAGGACAGCTAACACCAGGCACCCTGCCCACTCGTCAACGCGGGGTTAGCTCGTTTCCTCCTCTCACCATCCTCCGGGGGGCTCGGTGAGCATCTGAAGGACTGGTGGCGGGCAGAGAAACGTCAAAATGCTGCGGAAAGGCGAGAGCCTCGGCCCACAAGTCACCAGGACCCTCCGGGTTTGGACTCCAGCTCTTCCACTAGCCGTGTGGCCTTTGACAAGTTACTTAATTTCTCCGTGCATCAGTTTCCTCACCGCCCCCGCCCCCACGGTTAAATAACGATGCAACAGGACTGCATGTCCTGCCGAGAGGGTTACAGCTGAACACGCCCATAAAGTGCTAAGCAGAGGCTCGTGCATCCCGCGGTTTCTCACTGGGACGAGCGGATGAGAGGCAGCAGCTGGAGATGAGAGGCGGGGAGGAGGAGAGGGGGCTGGGGTGTTAATTCCTGCTCAGCTCTGCTTGGTTCTGCTCCCACCAGCTCCGCTTGCCACCCCTCCCCCAGCTGCACCAACCCTGGCTCCCTGTGCTGGCCTGCCCCATGGACCAGGCCCTGTACAAACTGTCTACCAGCCTGGCCTTGTGAGTGGGTCCCCCGGTCCTGGTGGGGCCCAGACAACGGACTGTCATCCGCAGCTACGATGCTCTCGATGACCACTTGTGGGCCTACTGTGCACCATGAAACATACCGTGCAGTGTGTAAACAGTGTCCTCACACCCCCGGTTAGGGAGGTGTCAGGGGACAAGGGAATGGTCCCAGGCCAGGATTCACAGCCCAGCTGCACGGCGGCCCCAACCCCGTCCACCAGCTCCACCCACCCTCCACCGGCTCTACCCCTCAACCTTGACCAGCAGCTCCACCTACCTCAACCCCGTCCACCAGCTCCACCCACCCTCCACCCCATCCAGCAGTCCCCTCACACCCTGTCCACTGGCTCCCCACCCTGCTCCAGAAGGAGGGTTCCAGCATTTCGAGCCCGGGCTCTGGGCTCCACGCTGACGCCAAGTGGTGCGGCCACCCGCAGCTCACGTTGGCTCGCCGAGCTCTGAGCCCCTTGTCTCGCAGACACCCCTAGACTCCTCTCTACCTCCCACGGCAGCCAGCTGTGGCTCCGCCACATCTGGTGACCTGGTGGAGGACGTTCCAGAAGCCACCGGGCAAACAGGCCCAGGGGGTTGGGGCCAAGGTCCCCCACCTGGTAGTGCTCAGCGGGCGGCTCAGGCGTGGAGGAGCTGAGGTCCAGCAGGTCGGTGGGAGCCCAGGGCAGCAGCACGCACCTCCGGATCAGCGGGTCAGCCTCTCCGTAGGCGAAGTCCCGGGTCACCTCCTCTGCACCAGGACACGCAGGCCGTCAGCAGGGCGGCGGGAGAACAACCGGCCCTTCCTGGGGGGGTGGAGGGGCCCCACTTACCGCCTGTGTCCAGGTCCCGCAGGGGCCACAGCAGCGTGTAGGCCACTTGTTGGGGCATGTAGAAGAAGGGGGCGGTGGCGAAGCTGGGCACGTCCGCGTGCTGGATGCGCGACCCGAACTCATCCATGATGTACCACACGGGCACTTTCTCCTCGGCTGTCTGCGGCAGAGCGCACACCACCCTCACCCACGGGTCCTCCAGTCCTCGCACCTTTCCCAGCGTTCACGACCCGAACACCGGCCGCCAGCCCGTCTACACTCGACTCTCAGGGCCTGGGACACCCACCAGGCATACCTCCAGCCTCCTGAACACAAGGCCACTGAGCCAGGGGACTACTGTGTGATCAAAGGTACGTGTAAAGAAGACACTTAGCCTAGCAGCCACATGGGGGTGCTAGGTTTTGTGTGTGCGCCAAGGGGAGGACGGGGAGTTCAGGGAAGGGTTCCTGGAGGAGGCGACAGCCGCAATCAAGAGAAACAACTTTTTTCTTCTCCCAAGCTGAAAGTAGTAGGGGGCTGGTGCATGAGGGTGGATCTGGGGGTGTGCTGGGGAGTGATGTAAGCCCCAGAGCATGCTGAAGGGACTGGACTCTACTCCTAAAGGCAGGAAGAAATCACTAAGGGTATTTAAGAGAGTGCTGGAACCAGCAGGCACTGGGAAAGAGACAGCCAGGTCACTGGGCTCACGTCTCGGAGTTTGGGACAAGGTTGTATCCAAGGCCACGTGGATACCTGGGTCTCTGGCACTGGCTGGGCCAGGGCAAAGAGTAACAGGCCCATGATGAAGTCGCAAGGAACCAGGGCAGCTCCCACTGGCCATGCGAAGGGGAGTCTGCTCGCCTGTGGGCTCAGGGGACCGCCTCCCGCCAGCCCCGAGAGCACGGGCTGGGGCAGGCCCGTCTGCCTCCCCTGGGGCCCGGCTGCCCGCTCACCCCGTGGGCGAGCTGGTAGGTCTGGTTGAACTTCCACATCTCCTCCAGCACCAGGTCCACAGCCTCGGCACTGGGCAGCTCGCCGTGGAACTCGACGCCCATCAGGTTGGCCATGCGGTGCAGGAGCCCCGGCACCTGCTGCAGCTGCTGGCGGGCGTGCGTCACGCGGCATGTCCAGGCGTGGTCGATGAGGAAGATGCTGCGGGCACAGGCCACGGGGGGTGGGTGAGGTTACCACACGGCCAAGGAAAGAACAGGGCTGGGCGAGGGCCAGCGGAGGGGTAGCCGCTCAAGGCAGAGGCCAGGGCTGCGGACTGGACCCGGCGCCAGGCCTAGGTGGGGGTCTGGCTCTGCCCGCTGTTTCGTCCTGGGAAACTCCCACCCCTCTTTCAGTTTCTCAAACAGGGGAACACATCCCTACCCATCCTGTCGCGAGGCTGCCGTGAGGATCAAATGAGACAAAGAGCCGGCTGCCTACATTGGATCCTTGGGTGCTGAGGGATTGACTATTACAGTGATCACAGTGAACAAGTGTCCTTGGCTAGATTCTGAGCTGCTAGAAAGTGGGCCCACGGCCCCCACCTTGCTACCTGCAGGCAGATGCGCAAAGAAGCCCCACTCAGAGTTCACTTGCACTCACCCGGGACCTCTAGGCATTGCTCGGGAGGTGCCAAGGCCTTGTGCGGGAGAGGCTTCAAGTCCCCACGTGTCCAGACAGGAAGCCCACCCAGTTGAGTCTTCTGGGCCGGCTACGTGGCTCCCACACCACCTCGCTGGAGGGCGAGGAGTTCCCCTGCAGTCCCAAGGCCCTGCCTGCCTGCAGCCCACCAGTCAGGCTGCCCGACACCACCCCAGCCTGGCTGGACGTGGACTCCCCAGTGCACAGGGTTCTGCCTGCTGGGGAAGCAGCTCTGGTCCCCCCACCCCACTAAAGCAAAAGGAATAGCAAGCACTCCAGTCCTGCCATCGGGGGCCAGCTCACTGCGCTCATACTTTTTGTTGGCACATCCCGAAACAAATGGAGACTTACTCCTGCCCTCGTGCATGGAGCCGGGAGCACCTGGGGGTGACCCGGGCAGACACACACTGGGGCTGCCGGACACAGTGGGTCCGGAGTGGGTGGAGGCTGGGCCTGGCCACTGGGGGAGACTCACAAAGGTCTGAGGGCAGACAGGGCCCAGAGCCGTGTTCCCAATCTCGACACCATGCCCATCCACTGGGACCTCTAGGCATTGCTCGGGAGGTGCCAAGGCCTTGTGCGGGAGAGGCTTCAAGTCCCCACGTGTCCAGACAGGAAGCCCACCCAGTTGAGTCTTCTGGGCCGGCTACGTGGCTCCCACACCACCTCGCTGGAGGGCGAGGAGTTCCCCTGCAGTCCCAAGGCCCTGCCTGCCTGCAGCCCACCAGTCAGGCTGCCCGACACCACCCCAGCCTGGCTGGACGTGGACTCCCCAGTGCACAGGGTTCTGCCTGCTGGGGAAGCAGCTCTGGTTCCCCCACCCCACTAAAGCAAAAGGAATAGCAAGCACTCCAGTCCTGCCATCGGGGGCCAGCTCACTGCGCTCATACTTTTTGTTGGCACATCCCGAAACAAATGGAGACTTACTCCTGCCCTCGTGCATGGAGCCGGGAGCACCTGGGGGTGACCCGGGCAGACACACACTGGGGCTGCCGGACACAGTGGGTCCGGAGTGGGTGGAGGCTGGGCCTGGCCACTGGGGGAGACTCACAAAGGTCTGAGGGCAGACAGGGCCCAGAGCCGTGTTCCCAATCTTGACACCATGCCCATCCACTCCCAGACCTGCCTGCTGGTGTGAGTGAGTGAGTGAGTGAGTGAGTGAGTGAGTGAGTGAGTGTGTGTGTGTGTGTGTGTGTGTGTGTGGTGGGGGGGGGTGGCGGTGGTAGGGAGGCAGGGAGCCTCTTGAGGAGGCCGCTGGGCCTGAGCCCCATGGCAGGCACAGGTTGGAATGGAGCAGGCACACACACACAGGTCTGCTGGACAGAACTTAATGAGTTTCTGCATCAGAGAACACGTGGACGGTGGTGCCCGGCTGCTGTAATTACATGTGTGGCCCCTCCCACCCTACCAGGGGCCAGTGAAGGAGCTGGGAAAGCAGGAAGAGCTACTGACACAGAGGCCCAGGGACCCACCGGGGCTGGCGAGTTCCTCCCGCTCACCCTGCTCAGGGTCTCAACAAAGTTACGCCTGTCCTGGCTGAGGACAGTCCCTCTGAGCCCTGGAAGGCAGGAAGCCTGGGGTCCAGTCCTAGCCCTGGCCTTTCCACCCTGGGGCCCCGTGCAAGGCCCAGGCTCACCTCTGCACCCCCAACCCCGAGTCCGCACTCGAGGATCAACCAGGCCACGCTGCTCACATTCACTGATGTGAAGTCCAGGGCTCCTACACAGAGACCAGATTCAGTAGGGCCAGCGGGGAAGCCCGGGAGCGGTGGGTGGGTCCCTGGAAAAGTCCAGGCTCACGAGTTAAGATGGCCTTGGAATGACATCCACACCTTTGACGAGCTGTGCGACCCTGGGTGACCCCGTTCCAACAGGGTCCTCACTACCAAGATGGGGCCTTACCACATGTGGTCAGTGTGACCACTGGGACAGGTTAAGAGGCACCTGGGGGGAGGCTGCTCTGAAGACGGTATGAAACACGGCGCACACAGGAGAGTCATTGGTGTCGGGGCGACAGGGCCCTGAAGTCCGGCTGGAAACACGGCAGCCACCGTGCACCTCGTCTCAGGCTGGCTTAAGTGGCCAGTGGCCTGGCCCGGAGGAGCAGGAGCGCCCGCCAGGGACTGCTTCTCCGGGGGCGATGGCCGGGGTGACACCCTTCAAGAGTCTGCTGGACAGAACTTAATGAGTTTCTGCATCAGAGAACACGTGGACGGTGGTGCCCGGCTGCTGTAATTACATGTGTGGCCCCTCCCACCCTACCAGGGGCCAGTGAAGGAGCTGGGAAAGCAGGAAGAGCTACTGACACAGAGGCCCAGGGACCCACCGGGGCTGGCGAGTTCCTCCCGCTCACCCTGCTCAGGGTCTCAACAAAGTTACGCCTGTCCTGGCTGAGGACAGTCCCTCTGAGCCCTGGAAGGCAGGAAGCCTGGGGTCCAGTCCTAGCCCTGGCCTTTCCACCCTGGGGCCCCGTGCAAGGCCCAGGCTCACCTCTGCACCCCCAACCCCGAGTCCACACTCGAGGATCAACCAGGCCACGCTGCTCACATTCACTGATGTGAAGTCCAGGGCTCCTACACAGAGACCAGATTCAGTAGGGCCAGCGGGGAAGCCCGGGAGCGGTGGGTGGGTCCCTGGAAAAGTCCAGGCTCACGAGTTAAGATGGCCTTGGAATGACATCCACACCTTTGACGAGCTGTGCGACCCTGGGTGAGCCCGTTCCAACAGGGTCCTCACTACCAAGATGGGGCCTTACCACATGTGGTCAGTGTGACCACTGGGACAGGTTAAGAGGCACCTGGGGGGAGGCTGCTCTGAAGACGGTATGAAACACGGCGCACACAGGAGAGTCATTGGTGTCGGGGCGACAGGGCCCTGAAGTCCGGCTGGAAACACGGCAGCCGCCGTGCACCTCGTCTCAGGCTGGCTTAAGTGGCCAGTGGCCTGGCCCGGAGGAGCAGGAGCGCCCGCCAGGGACTGCTTCTCCGGGGGCGATGGCCGGGGTGACACCCTTCAAGAGGGAGCCGCGGTGCGGACGGGAGGGCCCGGCCCTCGGCTCCGTACCTGTTGGGGTCGGCCGCCTGGAGCCCGCTCTCGTTGGTCACGATGACCTTGTAGCAGAGCTCGCCGCCAGGGTTGGGCCTCTTGCGCGCTTCCCGGGCCGCCTCGTCCTCACTCTCCTCCTCTTCGGCTTCCTCCACCTGCATGATCCCGAACATCTCCCCAGCGTCGAAAACCTGGGGGCCAGAGGCAGGGGGGCGTTGGCAGGACACTCGGTCGCTGCCCCGTTCGTTCCGCCACGCCCTGGCCTCGGGGATGAACTGAGCCCTGAGGACAGGGCCTCTTTACTGTCCAGCTGCCCATCTTACGCCCAGGAGACAGGTTCCCAATCAGTGGGAATGAGTTCCTCACCTCCACCAACACGGGTGCCGTCATCCGGTGCCCCAGCCTGTGGGACCCGCGCCTGGGGGAGCGGCCGCCCACGTGCACCTCCCGGTGACTGCTAGTCTGGGCTCCTGCTTCACAGGAAACATGTGGCCCAGAAGGTCGGGGGGCGGCCCTGCTCACAATGCCTGGAAGAGGCAGGATCGCGGCAGGCCAGGGACTTCAGCTCAGCTTTGTTCTCACCAGAACCACCAACCCAACGCCAGGGCAGCAGAGGAGATTCGGAAGAAACGGGGGTGGCGGGCGGTGCTCAAGAGCGCCCTGCAACCACACCAGCCCAGGTCTGCACCAAGCATGGCCTGGGGCTGGTCTCCTAGGGACCCTGGGCCAGGATGGGACAAAAGGAAAGGCCCTGGGTTTCCTTCAGTTTTCCTGGCAACTGCAAGCCACTTGCAGCTGGTGAAGGGGACAAGCCAGTTGGTCCCCATGCAGCCACACTCAAGACCTGGCATCTGCCACAAGTCGGCAGGGAATATTAGGATCTACCTGCGGCTTGTTGGGAGGGTTAGCTGATTAACACACACAAGAGAGCGTGGAGCTACTCAGTAAGCACTTGCCACCACGACACTTCTGAGCCTGGTCTCTCAGCAGCAGAGGGACATCAGCCACCTTCCAGAGGAGCTGAGAGCAATATATCAAATCAAATGGCGCACAGGACTCAGCAAAGACCAGCTGCCCCTAAAATGTACTTCCCATGACCGTTAAATACAGGAGACACACTCATGTCAACAGCTGGCAATCAGCCATCCATTCAGGCACGAGCAGCGCTGATGTGCTGGGCAGGACAGGCCTTGGGGGTGTGAGGATGAGTGACGCATGACCTTGCCCTGGGAGCTGACGACAGAGAGCCAGAAGGGGCCATCTGAGAGGCCAAGATAACCCCTACAGGGGCGCTGTCCCCTGAAGTGAGTGGGGAGGGAAGCAGAAGATTAACTGATTTGGCTGCTCCAGGTCTCTGATGTGGAATCTTCTAGTTGCAGACTCTGGGCTCTAATTCTCTGACCAGGGATCAAACCTGGGCTCCCTGCATTGGGAGCAGGAAGTCTTAAGACATGAGGCCACCAGGAGGGTCCCAGGAAGGGGAAGATTTCAACGTGTGGCTGTCAGGTGGTGGTGTGAGAACTCCAGGCAGAGCAGCCGGGGCAGGAAGGGTTGGGAGCCAGTCAGGCGCATCCCAGGGGAGCTAGAGCACTTTCTGGGATGGAGTTTTGAACCCCCAGCCCCCCAGAAAGCCTGGAGGCAGGGGAAGCACAACCCTTTCTCTGGCTTGGAGTTTAGAACAGCTCAGAGGCTGGGGTCCAACCCAGAACCCCAAATCTCCATCCCTCCACGCCCAAACCTCACAAGGGGGAGGGGCAGTGTAGGGCCTACCCTCTCCCAGCTATGGAACGGCCACGACCACCATCCCTTCACAGAGGGGCTGGAGGAGCCCCTATGGAGGCAGGGGAAGGGAGTGGTTTTGCAGCTGTGAAGTTCCTGTCAGCCAGAAAGAGCTGAAATTTATTTCAAAACACTACCCCTGGTTTCCAAGCCAGTGAGGGGCAGGAGGGGGGCCCCTTCCTCGGTCAGCAGGTGCCTGTTCTGCCAGCAAGCATCCTCCCCCACACCTGGGCCCCCAGCAGCAGGTCTGTCAGAACGAGGGCTGCAGGTCTGGGTCTGGCAAAGTAGTGACTCACAGGTCTGCCCGTCACCCCAGCAAGGGAGGTCATGGAAAAGTACTGGGTGCCCCTGAGCAGAGCCAACAGTGGCCAGGATGGAGGGGACATTATACTCCAGTGACTACATGCTGGGCACACCTCTGCACCCAGACTCCACCAAGACCGTGGCAGCTGGGGCTATGCTTCCCGGACTTGGACTCAAGACGGGTCAGTGGTGCACATGAGTGACTCTGCTGCCCACAGGGCAAGTGACTCGCACGAGCGACTTTGCTGCCCACGCAGGCTGGCAGGGCCAGGGCTAGGGTGTTTCCACCTCGTGATCCATTCACCCAGTACCAGAAGACCACTTTATCCTCACGAACTGCTGCAGGCCTCTTCCTGCAGAGCATAGGTGTGGGGCTAGAGCAAGTGCTCAGGAAATGCTGGCAAATGGAGGCGGGCTTGAAGGGGAAAGGAATTCAGTTACAAAAGGCAGGTGCCAATAACACTGTATCTTTTTTATAGCACCTACCCTTATTTTGGTCTCCTGGTGGCTCAGAGGTTAAAGCGTCTGCCCGCAATGCAGGAGACCTGGGGTCGATCCCTGGGTCGGGAAGATCCCCTGGAGAAGGAAATGGCAACCCACTCCAGTATTCTTGCCTGGAGAATCTCATGGACAGAGCAGCCTGGTGGGCGACAGTCCACGGGGTCGCAAAGAGTCGGACAGGACTGAGCAACTTCACTTTCTTTACTTTCTTACCCTTGTTTTGAACAGGAAGGTACTTGGTCCAACCACTCTCCCCCATTGCCCTCCGCCCCATGTCAGACGTCCAGAGTCTGGCTGAGAGGGTGGGGTTCACCCAGCAGCCTTTGGGGTCTCCATTCACCACTTGTACCTCTCAGTCTGTCTTGACCCAGGAGGCAGCCTGGAAAGGGCCTGGCTCCAGCTCAGGCCCCAACAGGTGCCCATGAATGTGCTCCGGCTTCAGCATCTGGGCAAACCACCAAAACCCAGGGCTCACCCCTCAGCTAGGACCCTGGAGAGACCCTTCGGAGGTAGAGGCTAGAGTATAGGCCAGCAGAAAGGAGCTGTCCCTACAACGGAGACCCTCGAAGAATCTGAGCTCTTAAAAAAATTTTTTTTTTTAAATTTTTCAGTCGTGCCATGCCGCATGTGGGATTGAACTCCTGGCCCCTGCACTGGAAGCATGGAGTCTGGACTGCCAGGGTAGTCTCCGAACTCTTTTCATTTTTGTTTACATGCCGTCTCTGCCTCCCACAGCCTCAGTTTTCCTTAATCTGCAAGATGACGGTGAGCTGGGGCTCAAATCAAATGAAGGAACACGAAAGAATTCTATGAAGAAAGCTTCTAGTTCTGAGGTCGGACAGACTTTAGGAGGGTCACTTCCTCTTTCCGAGCCTCAGTCTTCTCAACTGTAGGAAAGGGGTGATGGATCCTAACCCTCACAGGGCTGCTTTGGGCTCGGACTGTGGAGGACGCAGCCCGGGGCCTGGCACGCACGACGGAAGCCAAAGTTCATTTTAGTTCCAGTTCTCGCCGCAGCCCTGGCCCGGCCCCAGCTGCTGGCAAGACCGGGGTCACAGGTAGGAGCTCCAGCCGCCGCTCTTAGGCCCCAAGCCGCCACGAAAGTTAAAGTTTAAGGCGTTTGGGCATCAAGCCATGCTCAGTCTCCGGCCCCGTGCATCTCCTGCGTCGTCCATCCACGCCGGCCCCCGACTCTACCCGTGCGCGTCTCACCCAAGCCCGCCCTGGAACGCACGTTCCCTCCCATCTCCACGCCGCCAACTCCCCCAGCGGGCTCCCCCAACCTTTCGCGTCCTCCCAGGGGGGGCCTGGCCACCCCACCCCAGCGGTTCCTGGCTCGAAGCCAGCCCGCAGACCACACCCTCCCAGGTAGAAAACTCCAGAGCCACCCACCCCGGCGGCGCGCTCGGGACGCTGCGTGCGCGCCGCGAGGGCCCGCACCCCGGCTTTCCCAGGGGCATCCCGGGCCTCCCCGCGGGCGCCCCGACCCGCACCTCATGCTCCAGCTTGTGCAGGAGGCGGCCCCAGTACCGCTCGGGGACTCCCGACGCACGCAGCGCCGGGCCGTGCAGAGCCGCGAACTCGGCCAGGGCCGCCCGCGCATCCTGCTCGGGGTCGAGGACCGACTCTGAGCCCGGCACCAGCTCCGGCTCTGGCGTCAGGACCCGGCTGCTGCGCTCCGGCGTCGGGTCGGCCTGCATGGCGCCTCCGCCAGCCCCAGAAGCCCAGCACGGCCACGGAGCCCGCGGGCCCGGCCCTCCGGACTCGGCCCGCAAGCCCCGCCCGCCGAGGCCCACAAGCCCCGCCCTCCTCCGGGCTCCCCTGCCACCCCCGCCCGTCAGGGCCCACAAGCTCCGCCCACAAGCTCAGGTTCCAGGCTGGCGAAAGGGCGGCCGGGGCAGCCCGGGGGGGCGGGGCCTCCTGAGACGGGCGCGTGCGTGAGCGCGCTAGGGCGGAGCCTTTGTGGCTCTGGCGGGCTACTGGCGTGTGCGCACGCGCGGCCGGTGTGGGGGCGGTGTCTTCTCGTTCAGCCCGAGGCTGTCTGGGCAGATGCCGGAAGTGAGGCTGTGGTCGGAACCGGATGGGGTCCAGCTTGCACCTAAAGGAGAGACGGAAGCTCAGAGATACCTGCGCGGCAGAGCAGCTTCCCGGAACGGCACCGATCCGGCCTTGAAGACTCGCAGACCCACGGAGGCTAGGGGCGGGGAATCTCTTGTTCTTTTGAATGCGTCACCGGATTTTAGCTGCAAACAGTGACCTGTCTCAGTTTCCTTACATTTGGTTTCAGAATATGAATTTATTCAGATAAAACTGGGAATTTTTTTTTAAACCTTCTTGGAAATGCGTTGTATTGTTCCCCCCTTTTCAACTTTTGAGTAATTGTAGTTTGCTGGAAAGTGCTGTTGCTGCTGCTAAGTCGCTTTAGTTGTGTCCTCCTGCGACCGGGTAGACGGCAGCCCACCAGGCTCCTCTGTCCCTGGGGTGCTCCAGACAAGAGTACTGGAGTGGGTTGCCATTTCCTTCTCCGGGAAAGTGCAAAGGCAGAGGTTTTGTGTGTGTGTGCTTCAGTTGGTGAATATCTTGTTTAAAATTTTTAAGCTGATTTTTAACAAAATGCACCAGTTTAGAGGACTTGTTCAGCGGGACTAGAACACTTAAAGTTGTTGTGCAAAAGCTCAAACTTCCAAATTCCAGTTGGTGATGATGAGATAAAATTCACATTTTATGGCAAGACAGAAACTTAAGTATAAAATTCCTCCCTGTTAGTGTAAAGTGTACCTCTGCACTAACCAAACCTCCTTGGAAGATAACCTTCCTAATCTTATCAAGGATCTCTACTCCTTAGGAGATAATCTTCCTTCTTAACCTTACAAGAGGCCACAGGGACCCCTGACCCACTACTTGCTTTGTATAGGTGGATCTGGATTGTGTAGACTGTTGATAATGTATAGTGCTTTTGGAGAAGGAAATGGAAACCCACTCCAGTTTTCTTGCCTGGAAAGTCCCATGGACAGAGGAGCCTGGCGATCTACAGTCCATGGGATTTTAAGAGTCAGACACAACTTAGTGACTAAACCAGAGCACTTTGTCTCCAAACACTTAAAACACAGCTGTAGCTTGGCTCAGATGGCAAAGCGTCTGCCTGCAGTGCGAGAGACCCGGGTTCGATTCCTGTGTTGGGAAGATCCCCTGGAGAAGGAAATGGCAATCCACTCCAGCACTGTTGCCTGGAAAATACAATGGACAGAGGAGCCTGACAGGCTACAGTCCCTGGGGTTGCAAAGAGTCAACCACAACTTAATGACTATACTACCACCACCACCTCCATGGCCAATGTATAGCACTCTGTCTCAGAAAGTTACCATACTGAGCTTTTGAACTCTTAACAGGCAAGACAGTCCTCAAAGGTCTCTGAAAGACTGCTTCCAGGATTGTAATATTTGGCTAGAATAAAAATTTCCATTTCTTTCTTTAATTTTTTCATTGACCTGGTCAAGAAACATGTTACAGGGAAAAAAAATCTTACTGCTATACTGGAAGGCTTGCCTTGGTGGCTTGGATGGTAAAAAAAAAAAATCCGCCTGCAATGCAGGAGACCTGGGTTCCATCCCTGGGTTGGGAAGATGCCCTGGAGAAGGGCATGGCCTCCCACTCCAACATTCTTGCCCGGAGAACCCCTGCAGATGGAGCCTGGCAAGCTACAGTCCGTGGAGTCGCAGAGCTGGACATGACTGAGTGACTAAGTGCAGCATAGCCCTACTGGAATACTTTTTTCTTTCATCAGCTGTGTCTCAAAAATTTAGCACTTCAGTCTCTCTGTGTGAAGAAGTATTTGTAAATTTCGGCAACCATGATATCTAATTCGACTGATGCAATTTTACAGTTTGTGTGGATGTAATAATTACATCCAGTTCCAGGTGTGTTTTTGCTTCATGGGTTTTTTGGTTTGTTCTCCGGTTTTATTTTTGGCCATGGTAGGGGATTTGGGATCTCAGTTCCCCTGCCAGGGATTGAACCTGTGCCTGCTGCAGGGGAAGCATGGATTCTTAACCACTGGACCACCAGGAAAGAGGAAAGTCTCATGGTGTTCTTAATTTAGTAAGAATGTTAGTTCATCTATGCAGTGCCTATTGAACTTTATACGAATATTACCATTGCAAAAAGAAAAAAAAAAACACGCCTTCAGTGTTCAACTGTTAAACTAAGTTTAGCTGAGTATCATTCACAATAATGCTAGTTTGGCACCTTGGAGAGACCGAACTTTCCAAAAGCTTAATTTTGATTGCATGAATTGGAAACCAGAAATGGAAGCAACTAATAACTGGTACAATATGGCATCCACAGTGAAATAATTTCTCAGCCAGGAGAGCCAGGACTTTAACAGTGAAAGGAGCGCAAGAAAACTTGGAATTAGAAAAATGAGTGAAACAAATGTAAGAAAAAATCATTTGATCTAAATGAAGAGTCATGATTTATAGATTGTTACATCAGTTCATTTCTGCAACTTCACACATTCATTCTGAGGCAAAATTAAAATAATTGCTGACTTTTAAAGTTCATGTGATACTTCTGAATGATTGATTTGCAGTGAAAGATACCTCTTTGGACCCCATGGCGAAAGGCAAACATTGACAAACATTTTGTAGAAGTTTCAGTTGCATAAAACTGAGCAATGAAAATATGGAACTTTTATTATTTTTTTTTAAATATTTAGTTAGTTATATTTAGTATAAATATAGTAATAATATAAATAGTATAAATAGTTTAGTTATTTTAAATATTTAGTTAATTAATTTGGCTGTGCCTGCTGTTAGTTGCAGCAGGTGGAATCTTGTTTTGTTGTTTTGTTTTAGATGTGGTATGTGGAATCTGTGTAATAGTTTCCCGATCAGGAATTGAATCCTGGCCCCATGTACTAGGAGTTCAGAGTCTTAGCCACTGGACCACCAGGAAGGTCCCTAGAACTTAATTTTAAGTTAAATGTGAACTTAAAAAAGGCTCTATTGAGACTTCCCTGGAGGTCCAGTGGTTAGGAATCTGCCTTGGATTCTTGGAGTCCACAGAGGACTCAGGTTTGATCCCTGGCTGAGGAACTTAGATGCCATGTGCTGTAGAGTCTGAGTGCCGTAACTATAGAGTCCTTGCAGCAAAACGTGCCACAACTAAGACACAACACCGACAAATAAATAAAAATAAACATCAAAAAGTTTATTGCTCCTGAAAACGTTTATTGCACAATAAAGAAAAAGTACCAGGAAACAAAACAAATTAAAAGCTGTGAATTTATACCATACTTCTTATTTTGTCGCTCAGTCTTGTCTGACACTTTGCAACCCCGTGGACTGAAGCACACCAGGCCATCTTGTCCTTCACCATCTCCCAGAGTTTGCCTGGGTTATTCTGTGCAAGAGGGGCCAAACCCTGTGAACAAAAGTGTTTGACCTCTACACAATCTGCAGCGGAAACACTCAGCCTCAATCTGCCCCTTGTGACTCACCCACAGCAACTGTCATTTCCTGGAGTCTTCATGCACAGAAGACTGTGCTTCAAAATAAATGAACGTGGAAGTTGCATCTGGTAGGCCACAGAACAGGCACACTCGGGAGGTTGGTAGACAGGGGCAGCAGGGCCTCACTGTGAATGTTTAGCACTGGTGTTGGAGAAGACTTTTGAGATTCCCTTGGACTGCAAGGAGATCCAACCAGTTTATCCTAAAGGAGATCAGTCCTGAGTGCTCATTGGAAGGACTGATGTTGAAGCTGAAACTCCTATACTTTGGGCACCTGATGCGAAGAACTGACTCATTTGAAAAGACTCTGATGCTGGAAAAGATTCAAGGCAGGAGGAGAAGGTGAAGACAGAGGGTGAGATGGTTGGATGGCATCACCAACTCGATGGACATGAGTTTGGGTAAACTCCGGGAGTTGGTGATGGACAGGGAGGCCTGGCGTGCTGCAGTCCATGGGGTTGCAAAGAGTCGGACACGACTGACTGAACTGAACTGAATATTATAATTAAGAATGTCTCCTCACAGACCTGATCACTGTTAGAAACTCTGTTACACTGTTTATCATACCTTACAGTCTGTGCCTATATAGATACATATCACACGTGTGCTGTTGCTTCCGTCATGTCCAATCAATGATCCTATAGACTGTAGCCTACCAGGCTCCTCTTGGCCATGGCACAGGCAAGAATACTGGAGTGGGTTGCTGTGCCCTCTCCCACAGGATCTTCCCCACCGAGTAATTGAGCTGACGTCTCCTGAGTTGCAGGTGGATCATGCTTATAATAATTACTTTGTTATAAGCAAGCATGTGTCACGCTAGCTGAAAACCTACTTGGCATCTTGGCATCTGCAGCTCCTCCCCCATGAATCAATCTGTAGTTTATCTGATCCATGAGACGGTAAATCTAGCTCAAACTGGCTTTCATGGTCTTCTGGACTGGATGTTTGGGTTCTTCCCAAATTCATTGTGCCCTAACCCACAATGTGACTGAATTTGGAAACAGAGCCTGTGAGGAGGTGATAAGCGTTAAATGAGGTCCTAAGGGTGGGGTCCTTAAAAGAAGAGGAATGGATATCAGAGCATTCTTTCTCTTCACCTGGTGGGGACAGAGTGAACAGGTGGCTGTCTGCAAGCCAGGAAGGGAACTCTAACCTGCACCTTGACTTTGGACTTCACAGCTTCCAGAAAATAAACTTCTGTTGTTTAAGCTGCTCAGTCTGTGGTATTGTGTTATGGCAGCCAGACCAATCACATAACAAAGGAGTTCATGTGGACTTCAGGTTCAGCTTGATCAAGGTGCCCAAACATCACCAAACATCACTTTTTCTCTCCTTGTCTCAGCTCTGCTGTTCTGTGCATTGGCTTTGCTCTTTGATAAGGCTGTCCTCTTGGAGTGATAAAGTATTAATGGCTGCAACAGCTGCTGGCTATATCCTCCCAAGAATCCAGTCCCAGTAGGGAAGGGAGTCTCACAGGTCCTCTCTCACACTGATCAGGTCATGTGAATGTCCCTTGGCCCATCCCTGTGACTGGGCAGGCCTATTTTCCATTCTCCTCCCCAAATGCAAACTCAAATCAGATCCTTACTAGAAATATTTTGTGATTTCCCAGTGCCCAGGAATAAAAACAGCCCTTCATGTGACCTCCCAAGTCCGACGTGGTCAGCTCAGCTGCCCTCTCCAGCCTGCTTTCAGCACACTCCTCCCCTTGTTTTTGAGCCTTAGTGCTCTGGCTTTCTTCAGCTTTTGGAATACAATGCCTCACCACTGCCTCCAGGGCTTTCAAGTGCTGTTCTGAGTACCTGGGAGTCCTGGCCCTCCTCCCACTTTGTTGATTCCAACTCATTTCTCAGGTGTCAGTTGAAAAGTTGTCTTCACTAGGGGTCTCTGAATAGGCAATTAACAAGTTGGTTTTTTTCCTAATTGGAGGATAGTTGATTTACAAAGTTATGTTAGTTTCATATGTACAGCAAAGTGAATCAGTTATCCATATACGTATATCCACTCTTCCCGATTCTTTCCCCATATAGGTCATTCCAGAGTATTGAGTCGACTTCCCTGGACTCCACAGTAGGTGCCTATTATCTATTTTATAGATAACCGTGTGTATACGTCAGTCTCAGTCTCCCAATTTATCCCTCCACCCTGGCTTTCCCCCTTGGTAACCAGAAGTTTGTCTTCTACATCTGTGAATGTAGAAGTTTGTCTTCTACATCTGTGAATGTGAATCTATTTCTATTTTGTTGTAAATAAGTTCATTTGTACCTTTTTTTTTTAGATTGATGGACAGGGAGGCCTGGCGTGCTGCAGTCCATGGGGTTGCAAAGAGTCGGACACGACTGACTGAACTGAACTGAATATTATAATTAAGAATGTCTCCTCACAGACCTGATCACTGTTAGAAACTCTGTTACACTGTTTATCATACCTTACAGTCTGTGCCTATATAGATACATATCACACGTGTGCTGTTGCTTCCGTCATGTCCAATCAATGATCCTATAGACTGTAGCCTACCAGGCTCCTCTTGGCCATGGCACAGGCAAGAATACTGGAGTGGGTTGCTGTGCCCTCTCCCACAGGATCTTCCCCACCGAGTAATTGAGCTGACGTCTCCTGAGTTGCAGGTGGATCATGCTTATAATAATTACTTTGTTATAAGCAAGCATGTGTCACGCTAGCTGAAAACCTACTTGGCATCTTGGCATCTGCAGCTCCTCCCCCATGAATCAATCTGTAGTTTATCTGATCCATGAGATGGTAAATCTAGCTCAAACTGGCTTTCATGGTCTTCTGGACTGGATGTTTGGGTTCTTCCCAAATTCATTGTGCCCTAACCCACAATGTGACTGAATTTGGAAACAGAGCCTGTGAGGAGGTGATAAGCGTTAAATGAGGTCCTAAGGGTGGGGTCCTTAAAAGAAGAGGAATGGATATCAGAGCATTCTTTCTCTTCACCTGGTGGGGACAGAGTGAACAGGTGGCTGTCTGCAAGCCAGGAAGGGAACTCTAACCTGCACCTTGACTTTGGACTTCACAGCTTCCAGAAAATAAACTTCTGTTGTTTAAGCTGCTCAGTCTGTGGTATTGTGTTATGGCAGCCAGACCAATCACATAACAAAGGAGTTCATGTGGACTTCAGGTTCAGCTTGATCAAGGTGCCCAAACATCACCAAACATCACTTTTTCTCTCCTTGTCTCAGCTCTGCTGTTCTGTGCATTGGCTTTGCTCTTTGATAAGGCTGTCCTCTTGGAGTGATAAAGTATTAATGGCTGCAACAGCTGCTGGCTATATCCTCCCAAGAATCAGTCCCAGTAGGGAAGGGAGTCTCACAGGTCCTCTCTCACACTGATCAGGTCATGTGAATGTCCCTTGGCCCATCCCTGTGACTGGGCAGGCCTATTTTCCATTCTCCTCCCCAAATGCAAACTCAAATCAGATCCTTACTAGAAATATTTTGTGATTTCCCAGTGCCCAGGAATAAAAACAGCCCTTCATGTGACCTCCCAAGTCCGACGTGGTCAGCTCAGCTGCCCTCTCCAGCCTGCTTTCAGCACACTCCTCCCCTTGTTTTTGAGCCTTAGTGCTCTGGCTTTCTTCAGCTTTTGGAATACAATGCCTCACCACTGCCTCCAGGGCTTTCAAGTGCTGTTCTGAGTACCTGGGAGTCCTGGCCCTCCTCCCACTTTGTTGATTCCAACTCATTTCTCAGGTGTCAGTTGAAAAGTTGTCTTCACTAGGGGTCTCTGAATAGGCAATTAACAAGTTGGTTTTTTTCCTAATTGGAGGATAGTTGATTTACAAAGTTATGTTAGTTTCATATGTACAGCAAAGTGAATCAGTTATCCATATACGTATATCCACTCTTCCCGATTCTTTCCCCATATAGGTCATTCCAGAGTATTGAGTCGACTTCCCTGGACTCCACAGTAGGTGCCTATTATCTATTTTATAGATAACCGTGTGTATACGTCAGTCTCAGTCTCCCAATTTATCCCTCCACCCTGGCTTTCCCCCTTGGTAACCAGAAGTTTGTCTTCTACATCTGTGAATGTAGAAGTTTGTCTTCTACATCTGTGAATGTGAATCTATTTCTATTTTGTTGTAAATAAGTTCATTTGTACCTTTTTTTTTTTTAGATTCCACATATAAGTGATCCTAGGCTTATATATCTGGAAACCATAATTTGAAAAGATACATGCACTCCAATGTTCTTCAGAGCACTCTTTACAATAGGCAAGACAAGGAAGCAGTCTAAATGTCCCTGGATAGAGGAGTGGTAAAGAAGATGTGGTACATACATACAGTGGAATATTACTCAGCCATTAAAAAGAATGAGAGAATGCAAATGAAATAATTTGTCCCAACTCGGATGAACCTAGAGACTGTCATACTGAGGGAAGTAAGTCAGGCAGAGAAAGGCAAATAAATGAATATGCAATTTAATCAGCAGAGAATCACGCCTCTGTTTCCCTCACCTTGACCCCACCTCGGGGTAAAGAAGAGAGGGGAAGAACTGAAAGAGTAGCTGCCATCCTGAAAGCTGAAAGTCACAAACGCAAGGTGACTTCTGGTCCCTGGAAGCTTCTCCTGCTAGGAGCTGTGCTGAGGGTGCTCACAGAAAATGTTTTTCCTATACCACAGAGTCTATTCTCAACCAAAGAGGCAGTTATCTGTCTCCATGTTAGAGGAGTTACTTGGACCATTGCTCTGACCGCTGATCAAGAGACTGTGGACTGGTCTCCCAACGGCATCTTCTGAAGGAGACGTGCTAGAACCCTGCCTCTGCCTTTGTCATCTTTTACAATATTTAATGCATACACAGTTATAGGTGGAAGCCTGTGCGAGTGACTCAGCAAGAGCATAGCTGTACCTTTCTCTACGGCAAGGGAAGTCACTGTACTCGATTCGATATTTATTATTTCCAGGCTTTAAAAAGTCATTTCACAGGACTTCCCTAGTGCTCCAGTGGCTAAGGCTCCGTGCTCCCAGTGCAGGGGTCTAGGTGTGTTCTCTGATCAGGGAACTAGATCCCACATAGGGCAACTGAGAGCTGGTGTAGCCAAAGAAATAAATAAAAATTAGTATTAAAAAAATTCTTCCATTACATATGATTGTATATTTAATTAAACTATTACTTAGATTTGTTTTTGAGATTAGAAGTACGGAGCTGTGATCTTATGGGGTGTCCTTTTCTGCTCTATGTTATGGTGTTTTGTTTGGATATGTTTTCTCTCACAACATTCTTTATTTTTTACTTTGGCTGTGCTGTGCAGCTTGAGGGGGTCTTAGTTCCTCGACCAGGAATCGAACCTGCACTGGTTGGCAGTGAGATCGCAGAGTCCTAACCACTGAACCAGCAGGGAATTCCCTTGGGTATCTAAAATTGCAGTCTCTTGGCAAAACATTATTCATACCGACTCTCCCAGCAGCTTGCTTATTAAGAACAACTGCTTTAAAGTGTGAATTTCATTTGTGCAAATAAATATTTAATCTATTAATTCTCAAATGGAAAGAAAAGCAACAGATGGCACGTACACATTATATGCTGAGATGCTCCCTCAGAGTTGAGAGAGAGTCCGGACCAGGCCAGTTCCCACACTGGTATGGTGCTGACCTCTCCTCCCCAGCTCACAGAGCAAGGCCGTGTTGAGTCCTACCCAAGGCCACAGGTGGGAGGCCTCACGCCAAGGCCTCAGAAGCAGAGCCCAGATCCAAGGTCACCTCTGAAACTGACTGAGACCCTTTTAACCTTGCCAAAGCCCCCTGGAAAATCACTAAGAAGCCCCCTTTCTCTCAATTAAGCAAAGATGCCCACTCCAGTAAACACCCTATAGTGCCCCAACCAGTCACCTAATGCTACCCTTCCAGCAGGAATTTTCTTTGTCTTTAGCCTATAAAAATTGGCTGTTAAGTCACAAAAACTGTCTATGCTCCCTCGTCCGTCAGAAGGTCAGCCCGCTGCGCTCACGGTGCCCGCCTTATCCCTGCTCTTTGCTGTTAATAAACTCACTCCCTTCTGAAATGCTCTATGTCTGGAAATTCTTTTCTAGCCCGCACTCAGACTGCTCCAGCAGGCCAGAGCCAGCTGGCATGTGCGTCTCCTGCTCTCGGAGGATCTTGAGATTCACCTTGGATTTGGGATCCGGGAAATAAGTCAGTCCACATTCACTGCCACGCTCTCCTCACATTTGTGAGCAGGGGTGCCCCACTTCTTAGCTCATTTCCAGTCTGAAGAGGCCTTATCTCTTGATCTGGTCTTCATGGGAGATTTGGTAGAAATATCAAGTGTGTTGTGTGCTCACAGGATTCCATTATTGTTTTCATCTTAAAATTTAAAAAAGTAAAAGATACATAATACAACATTCACTATTCAAACTGTTTTACAAAATGCAGGGAGTTCTCTGGTGGTGCAGTGGTTAAGACTCTGCTCTTCCAATGCAAGAGGTGTGGGTTCGATCCCTGGTCAGGGAACTAAGATCCCACATGCCATGCAGCACGACCAAAAAAAAACAAAAACAAAAAAACCAAACCCAGCCACGAGGCATTAAGGACATTCATATTCTCCTGTAACCATCACCATCTTCCATCTGCAGAGCTTTTTCCTCTTCCCTCACTGAAACATGGAACCCATTAGACACCAACTCCCTGTTCCCCCTCGCCCCCAGCCCCTGGTGACCACCGGTCTACTCTCTGTCCCTGTGGATTTGACTCCTCCAGGGGCTTGTGCGTGGAATCACAGAGTGTGGGTCCTTTCGTAACTGGTCTGTTTCACTCTGCTTAGTGTCTTCAAGGTTCCTCCATGTTGTAGCAGGCATCAGAATGTCACTCCTTTATAAAAGAATCACTTATTTGGTTGTGTTGAGTCTTAGTCACAGCACACGGATCTGGGTTGCATCACGTGGACTCTCCAGTTGCGGTGGGTGGGCTCAGTAGTTTCGGTTTGGGCTTAGCTGCTCCACGACACATGGGATCTTGCTTTCCTTACCAGGGATTGAACCTGTGTCGCCTGCATGGAAGGTGATTCTTTGCCACTGGGCCTCCAAGTAAGTCCCAGAACGCCACTCCTTTATCAGGCTGGATCCTAGTCCATTGTATGGGTAGACCACGACTTGTTTATTCATCCACCGAGGGACACTTGGGTTGCTAACATTTCTTCACGGTCATGAATAATGTTGCTCTGTACATGGGTGTACTGATTTGAAACTCTGCTTTCAAGTCTTTTGTGTACATTCCCAGAAGGTTTCTGAGCTTGAAAGCGCATGTATTGATATTTTGGCCACGCTGGGCCTGCGCGGCTGCACTCGGCTTGCTCTAGCTGGAGAGTGGGGGCCATTTTGCGTGGTGGTGTGCGGGCTTCTCACTGTGGTGGCTTTGCTGGCTGTTGCGGAGCGCGGGCTCTAGAGCGCAGGCGCAGGAGTTGTGGCTCACCGGCTTGGCTGCTCCGAGGCATGTGCTGTCTTCCCGGGCTAGGGACTGAACTCCTGTTCCTTGCCCTGACAGGTGGATCCCCAACCACTGGACCAGCAGGGAAGTCCTTCTTTAGACTTTAAAATCGCTTTGTTAAACCAGGAAAAAAAACCTGGTGTTTACTGTGTGATTTGGGCTTCCCTGGTGGCTCAGAGGGTAAAGTGTCTGCTTGCAATGCCGGAGACCCGGGTTCGATCCCTGGGCCAAGAAGATTCCCCTGGAGTAGGAAATAGCAAACCACTCCAGTACTTTTGCCTGGAGAATCCCACAGACGGAGGAGACTGTCAGGCTACCGTCCATGGGGTCACAAAGAGTCGGACACAACTGAGCGATTTTAGTTTCCGTTCCTTTCTTTGGGGTGTTAATGCCATTTTAAAAATTGTCTTCTTGAGCACATGGTATTGAACGGTTCTCCACATTCCTGAGGAGGACAGCGGTTATCACCCTTTTCGTGGTTCTGGATGTCTTGGAGAATCTGATGAAAACCATGAGCGGTGTTCCCAGAAAAATGCGTCCACATGCGTGCTCACAGGTGCGCGCATGCACACACACACACACACACACACACACATACACACAGAGAACACTGACTGTGCATCTAACTTACAGGGGCCCAGATGCCCTGCTGCCCGCGACTGTGAACCCCCGTGTAGACGCTGGTCGTGAGAAGTGGGATCTGAGTGCAGCGGCTGTACTCTCCGGCGGCTAAGTAACATGGCCCCTAACTTCGGGTGCCCTCCACGTGCAGCTCTCCTAATTCCAGTTACCACTTCCCGCCCTGTCGTCAGAGCCACCGATGACTGAGAGAAAGGGACGTCATCTCAGTTCATTTCTTGTTTATTATGAAAGTGACTTTTCACAAATGTTTCGTTACATGCATATGTATGAGCTTGATGGCAAAAACAAAACATTGAATATCTGAGGCAGCTAAAAGAGAAAGGCAGTTACGTTGCTACCTGTCACTCTTCCGGGCACTCCCTGGGATGGTACAGCGGCGCCTCCACAGAAGCCCACGCCAAAGGCTGCCCGCACTGGAGTCGGCTCCCCGTCCGCTCACCATCCCCCTGCCGCGCTCCACTCCCTGCCAGCGGTGCTCAGCCATCCTATTTCTACGGGAACACGGGCTGGGGCTGCCCAGACTTGTTAAGGTTTTGACCTCAGTGGAATAAGAAGTTTCCCTGCAGATCTTCATGGCCTCCGGACTGAAAAACAATACTTGGCATCAGCCAGCTTTCTCTTTTTCTCCTCCTTTTCCTCCATGCTCTTGGGACACCCAGAGCCTGGCAGAGGGGCAGGTCGGGAAGGGCGCTGGGCAGCTTCCAGGGCTGCGTGCCGGTCTCGGATGAAGGCACCCAGAGTCCCTCAGTCTGAGCCCCCCTGTCCCCCTGGGGGGGAGGGCAGAGGCCCATCTCTGTCCGAAGGCGCTTTCAGCCCTTGTTCCTGAGCAGAGTATGGGGAGAAAGCATGAGGCCGTGCACGACCATGTTGCCGGGGTGCTCCTGGTGCCCCTGCGTGCAGCCAGGCCAGCTGGCCCAGCGACTGCAGCTCTGGGTGTCCCTGTGGCTGGAGCACAGCAAGTGCTCAGGACTGACTCCTGGAAGGGCGGGCGGTGTGCGGGGCAGGGGTGGCGGTGGGCGGAGGGGGCTCTCGCCCTGGCTCTCCTTGGGTAATGGGCAGTGTCTCAAAGATCGAGTCCTCCCACTCTGGCCTGAAGGGCGTCGGTTCGGGGCTGTAGCTGCCCCAACGTGTATCTCTGGGGAGGAAGAGGGTCCTTGGTCCTGGACGCGGTTGACCAGTCCAACTGGGCTCCCGGGCGGGGAGGGGAGGAGGCAGGCATGGCCGCAGCTGCCTGGGTGCTAAGCAGGGAGCCTCCCTCTCTGGGCACCGACTGTGCTGGGTGCCCGGCCAGGCAGTGGGCGAGGTGCTGGGGTGGAGATGGGGGTCCTGGGCGTGTTGGCCCGGGTGCTTCTCTGTGGGTGGAGAGGGCGGCTGCTCAGTGAGGCTCAGCTGGCTGCATGTAATCTCGAAACTGTACGCTTGCTTCTCCCCGCTCTGCCCCTCTACCCCCGCCTGGAGTCCTGGGAGGCGAGGACAGAGGGCTGGCTTTCTCCCAATGGCGGTGCTGGGCTCTGCCACCCAGGCCTCCATCTGCTTCCTCTCTGTGAGCAGAGGGCCTTCCAGGGGGCACCTGTTGTCTCCTGGGCGGCAGGGTCTCGATCTCTCTAGGAGCCTGGCACACAGGAGGTGCTCAGCACACGTTTGCTAAATGACCTGAGTTTAGTCTCCTGTTTTTCAGCAGGGGTGGTGGTGGAGGGGCTTGAAGGATTCTTCAGGCCCCCAAATGGCACTTAGGTGCCTGCCCCAGCAGGTGTGGGGGCCTCCTCTTGGGGAGATTGGGTGACTCTGCCTGTGTCTCTGGGAGAATGAGGGTGGGAAGGGAGGGTTTCTGAGAGGTGTGGGGAAGAGGTCTCTGGGGCCATCCCTGCCTGGAAGCTTCCTGGCCTGGGGTAACTTCTACTGTTATCTGCGTGCCCCACACCCATAGTGGCGGCAGAGAAAGCTGCCCGAGGTCATCACCTCGGTCCCCACGGCCTCCTCGAGGCGAGGAGGAGCTGGAAGTGGCCCCGCGGCCCCGGCAGGCGCGCCTTGCGGTCTGAGGCTAAAGGAGAGCCCCGGCGGGAGGAGGCGGGCAGCACCACCACGAGGCAGCCGGAGGCTCTGGCGAGGCTACCAGAGAGTTGGGGGAAAATGGGCCCAACTCCGGGGAAGCAGGGGGCCGACCTCACTCCCTGGCGGAGGGCTTGGCCAGGGCTCGGCTAGACCTGAGCACTTTCCTTCTCCTCCCTCGGTGCATTTCCACGGGAGCAGCGAGCCAGGAGGTGCCCGGCCCGCCCGCCAGAGGCCATTCGAGTTCTCCACCACACCTCTGCAGAGCCACTCTTGTGGCCCCAGCTCCACTGGGTCAGAACCAAGCTCACTGGGACCACCACAGGCCTTGGCACCTGCTTTCAGGCCCAGCCAGGCAGGCAGGCTTCCGCTTCCGGAAATGCCGCTCGGCTCCTCTCTGTAGAGTTTACCAATGGCCAGCCACTGAGGGTCCGGGCGAGGCGAGCAGGGCGGGCCCTGGCTGGGATGGGGCTCTGCGGCTGCTCAAGGCCAGGCTCTCGTCCTGGAGCAGGCTGTGCTCCTCTGGCTCGGCCCAAGCAGCTCCTGTCCGGGCCTCCTGCCCTCCTTCAGAGCCCAGCGCAGAACCTGCCTACCTGGGCCAGGCCTTCTCTGCCCTCCTTTCCTCTCCATCTCCACCGGGAGCCAGGCGGGCGGCCATCCTGGACCAGCCAATGCACCACCTGTGTCCACAGCACGGAAACGCGGAGACACAAACTGCGTGGTCCAGAGAGGCTCCCCCGGGACCACCAGGCCGCAGGGAGTGGCGGCAGCTCTGTGTTTAACAGGGGGGACCCCCCAGGTTCCTCAGCCTGGGACTGAGGGCTGATGTGGAGATTCGGGACAGATCCCCCACCCCCCCCGCCCGGGGACTTCCAAGTTCCCTGATGATGGTGCGGGAGGCGGTTTTACTGGGGAGGGAGGGCTGGATGGTGACTGTGGGTGCTGGTCAGTTTGGACTGCTGGCCCTGGCACTTGAGATGGTCAGGCAGGGTCCCTGTCTTGCCCTGCCTGGGGGACAGGAGGCAGGGTCTGACCACAGTGGTGTGGTGAGCCGTGGATGGAGGTGGGGGGCTCCCGTCGACAGGGTGGGTAGGTTAGTGGGCGTGCGGGTGGCAACTGCCAAAAACCCCCCAGAGGAGTAGCAGAAAGAGCTCCAGAGAGAGGAGAGCTCTTTCTGTGTCCTTTTTGGGTCAAAAACAATCCAGAGAGGATTAGAAAAAAAAACCAAAACGCAAAAATAACCCTTCCCAGCGCCCTCCCCTAGGTGGCTGTTCTAGGGGTTCATTTTGGAGGATGCTCGTCTAATTCCGGGGGAGGACGATGGCCTGACGTGGAGGGCAGGGCTCTCTCTGCAAACTAGGGTTGGCCTTCAAGGACTGTGCCCAGGGTGGGGGCGGTGCAGCCTGGACGGGGCTCCCCACTGACACTGCCTTACTGACCCCCACCCGCTCGAGCTGGAGTTTGGCTGAGGAGGCGCTGATGGCAGCCCTGGTGAGGCTGGGAACCTGCCGAGGATGCAGGTAACGGCAGTGATTCCTGAGTGCCCAGCCCTGGGTGGATCGTGAACCCAGCCCAGCCTCCCGAGGCCTCACACACCCACCCCCCGGCTTCACACCCTCGGCGCCTCAGCTGGGCTCTGCCCTGGCAGCGTGCGTGGGCCTGGGCGAGGAGGGAACCATCTGGAGGCCACGGGGGGTGGGTGACGGGAGCTCGAGTTAGGTCTCTTTCGTGCTCCCGGGATGCGGAATGTCTGGTAACCTAACGCTCCGCGAGCCTGGGCCTGCGGGTCCTGCAGCCGGCGGCCACCACGAGGCAGCAGGCCAGGCCTCGGCCTGTCGGTGGTCCTCGTGACCCCCATCCCAGGCGCTGGCTGAGCGGGCTGCAGTCAGCCTGCTCACACTCCAGACCGTCGTTTCAAAGAGAGACGGGGAGAGGGAGGCCGCTGGGCGCAGCAGGAAGACCAGGCCCCTGACGGCTGGCAGCTTCCGCCTGCGGGCCGTGCCCACCCCTCCCGGTGCCGGTGTGCCTGCCTGGAGGCTCTCAGCACGGCCCGCGCGCACGGGGTCAGGGGAAGCCTCGCCTCCCGGTGGCTGGCGGGCTCAGCATGGACTCTGCAGTCATGGCCTCAGGTCAGACACAGGCCCCTTGTGAAGCTTACCGCCGGGCCCTGCACCCCCTGGAAGGGTTCGAGGGGGACACAACTTTCCATCTGAGGGCAGCATCTCGGGCCTCCAGCATCTGTCCTCCAAAGTGTGTCCGGGGCCAGCCGGCTGCCTCCTCAGTCCCACGGGCTCCCAGCCTCTGTAAACGGAGGGGGCGAGTGCCCGGAGAGGCCGTTTCCTCGGGGATGTCGGCGACAGCTGGGCTCACGCTGGCTCACGGGAGAAGGGGTGGCGATGCGTACTTAGCGTTACTGAAGAGCAGTTCCCGCCGCGCCCGCAGATAGAAGTATATATATCTTTGTATTTATATTTACACGGACATAGTCTTCCGTTAGATGCTCTGTCCTGGGGAAGCACACATCTACACTCTCCCCTCCCAGCTCCCCTCTTCAGTCCCATCAGGGAATCCTGAGGCCTCAACAACACCCTCGCCCGGGGCTTGGGCCCTGTGACCCAGAGGCACCTGCGGTGTGACGCTCCGCCGGCACCGAGCCTGGCTCATCCAAGTCCCCAGCCAAGCCTTCACACACCCCTCCTTCCACGGCCTGGCCTCCCGTCCCAGATTCTGCCTCTGAGCGCCTCCCTGAGACACGGGAGCCACGGCCCCTCTCTCCCCCAGAGCACCAGGCAGAGGGCACGCATGCTCTCCAGGGGCCCGCTCTGCCCGGGACCTGCCCAGCAGGTAGCCAAGGTCCTGGCCCGGCGGGCATCCACTGGGGCTGGCCGGGAGCTGCAGGCGCCCTCAGCGTTCTGGGAGGGAACAGGCAGAGCGAGGGAGGGAGCCAGAAAGGCTGCCTTGAGCAACGTTCTCCCACCAGGGCAGGGGTGGAGGGCAGCTGGGCTGGGCTTTCTGCCTGGACTTGGTCTCGCCATCCACGGGCTGGTCAGCAATTCCCAAAGGGCAGGCGCCACGGCGGTTCCCAAGCCAGAGTAGTGGGGGCCGCGGATCCGCCTTCGGCTTCGACTGTGGAGGGGTTTTCCCCTCCCCGGGCACCCGGCACCCAAGCAGGGCCGCTGTCCCGCGTTACTTGTAGGGCCGCAGGAACCGGGACACCTTGGAGCGCAGCAGTTTGATGAAGGAGCGGGGAAACATCTCCTTGGACTCCTGGGCTGTGTACTTGAAGTAGTTCTGGGGGTGTGCCAGCACGTCAAAGAGGGCCTTGATCAGCTTCTTGTCCTACAAGACAGCGAGGCCAGCGTGAGGGACCTGGGGCCAGGCTGGGGAGGGGTAGCCCTGGCCACTCGCCTCTGCGACGCCCGGGGCCCTGAAGGGGCCTGGGGGTGTCTGCAGGGATGCAGCTGGCCTGGGTTTCAGGACCCTACAGGCTCTGCCACAGAGTGTTGCAGTGTTAATAGCCTGATTGGTTTTTTAATAGTCTTCTGGTTTTAACTCTGGGAGTTCCACTGACATTTTATCTTAAAAGGGAATGCTACAAAATCAAAACAAGACAACCGACCGTGCAGAACCGAGGGCATGTGGAGTGGAGAGCGAGGCTCTGGGGCTGAACCAACCCCCACCCTCTCCCCCCACAGTCCCCCAGTGTCTCCTCCTACAGTCCCC
>SJYC01102768.1:0-18876 GCA_006408675.1 Madoqua kirkii
GAGACAGGCCCTATGGAGGGGGGGCTGCGTCCCCTGGGAGCTGGGGTGGGGACCTCTGCAGCCTGATGTCTCTCCCTGAGAAAGTGCAAGTGTGGATGGCGGGGCGAGCTCAGGCCAGGGGTCAGCCAGCCAGAGGTCTGTGGAGGAAGAAAGGCAAGCCTCCCGCCTTCTCCCTCGTCACCAGAGCGAGTTTACGTGGCTCCTGCTTTCGCGAAAAGGGGCAGCACACGCGGGAGAGGGGAGCACGGGAGGGAGGGGACTGGAAATGCACAGACGGCGCAGAGCCACCGACTCCTTCCGAGAGCAACTCACAGAGCCCCCGGCAAAGGCTCCCGGGGTCACGGCAGCTTAGCGTCACATGGCATGTGCATCAGACGCGCCACTCAGTCCAGCACCCCGGACAGAGAGAGCTGCTGAAGCACCGCCTCTGGCTGCGGGGAGCTGGCTGCACCCCCAAGGCCAAGAGCGAGCGTGTTTCTGGTACTCCTGGGGCGGGGGTCTCCCAGCAGAGCCCCGACTCCGGGAGCTTTTACAACCTCATGTCACAGCACACGTGACTCATTTCCCTGAAACGGAATCTGAGATCCACAGGCTCACAGCACTCACTTTAGGGTCACAGAACGACTCTGGATCCGTGGCCCACAGCCTCAGAGGCGGACAGGCCCTTCGGTGGTGCGCAGCCCCTGGGCTGGGCCTCGGCCTGCAGCCTGGACGCTTCTGGGTCCTGGCCCTGCTCTGAGCTCCCCAGCACCCTGAGCCATACGGGGCAGGCGCCAGGTCGGGAGACCTTCCCGGGCCGTGCCCCTCCGCTGGTGACCCTGCTGGTGACCCCTCCATGACCCTGCTAGTGCCGGGCCATGTGAGTGAGCTGCGGCCTGGACAGGCCGGGGACTCTACCTGAGCAGCTGGGCCCGGCGCCGGAGCTAGTGACGTTGCGTTTCTGGAGCGCCTTGCCCTGGAGGCTGGGGACACCGCAGCTCAGGCTGTAGCTGTTGTCTGAGTCTGTGGAGAGGCCAGTGGTGAGCGGGCCTGGGTGCCCCTCTCTCCCAGCACCCCAGATCCTAGGGGCCTCAGGGGGGGTCACTAAATAGGAGGACGGTCGGGACTGACCCTTACATATGCTCATTCCTGCTCCACGACCACGGGCTAAGTGTCTGGGCAGGAACGAGTCCACCGTGCTTTTGAGGAAGATGCTGTGGCCCCCAGAGAGCCAGACAGCTGCCCAGGACCACTCAGTGACCAGGGCCGGGGGTCCTCTGTCAGAGTCCTTTCCCAGAGAGCTGCAGGGAGCGGGGGCTGGATCCCAGGGGACACAGCCCTGCCCCCTCCCCACCGCCCCCTCCCCGAGACAGCCTCAGTTACCTGGCGTGAAGAGTGTGTGGCCGGGGCAGGCAAGGGAGCAGCTCTCCACACCGCCCGCCTTGCCGCAGGACAGCTGGGCTGGGGGTGAGGCCTTGGCCCGGGAGAGGCACCTGCCCATCTCTGGGGAGAAGGAGGACACACGAGAGGGCTTGAGGGGCCGGGGAAGGCCTTTGGGAGCCGGCAGGCCCCTGAGCGTGAACCAAGAGGAACTCCCGCCACCCGTCGGTGCCCTGGCCAGACCGTCTTGGTGGGAGGGGGCTGGGAGATGGCAGAGTCCACATTCATTTGGACGCGGGTGAATGCTGGGCCCAGGGAGAGGCTCGCTCCCCCTACACCAGTCCACGATATCTGTGAGAAGGGTCACACTGTGTGCCCAGACCTGAGGGCGGGGCTGGACCCTCTCCAGCAGGGGTCCCTGCCCATCGGGGGAAAGGAATGGCTGAAAATGGACATGGCCTTCTTGGAAGTGACCGACCTCGAAGCATGGGAGGGCCACTGGGAACCCCTCTCTGGGGCAGACCCCAGACGCATCCACTGGGTATTTGAAGATGTCCTGAACCGAGCTCTTCAGAGTTCCTCACGTGTTGATCTTTTGAGGAGTAAACATCCTCCCCAGACCCCTAGGATACCGACTGGCCGTTCTACAGGCAAGGTAGACGGGAGCACTGGTCTCACAGGCCCTCCAGAATTGACCCGTGCCACCTGCCTCCGGGAGCGTCACCCTCTGAGTCCATCATCAGTGGTGGAGTCGCCCCGAGGATGGGTGGACACAGGAGACTTAGCTGGATTAAGACACTGCAGTGGGGCATTGCCAGTTTGGATGAGCTTCAACATGTGCCTAAGCATTTTCAAGAGTCTTAGAAGGTAAACCATCTAGAAATAAAAACAAACTCATGGCTTTCCAGATAAAGCATCCAGCTCCCAAATAAACACAAGACCAGAAGTCCTCTGTTCCCAAAGGACCAAGAAGCTATGAACAAAAACACCTGCAGATAATCCAAACCGAAAGGGCCGCTGGAAAAGCCCGTGTTTTCTCTGGTTAAGAAACAGAGGACGGCCATCCAGCCCCAACCTTCCAAGGCAGACATCAGCCCCTAGCAGTTCCCTGTACTTGCTCTGCCTTCCTAAAGGTGGGTGTCAACAGCTGCAGATGACCCACGCGGCTTCCCTGTGTGCCGGGGCCCCGCCCCTGCCTGCACATGCCCGCGCATCCTTGTGGGGATACGGAGGACGCAGAGCACTGCCGGGTCTTGTCCAGGGCCATTTCTCAGGGGTCTGCTTGCAGAGAGCAGCCTCTAGGCTTGAGGTCTCATTTCCCTCCAGACAGGAGCAGCCTGGCTTCCGTCCACTGTAATCGCCAGTGGAGAGCTCCCCAAGCCGGGCGTCCTTCAGCCGGGATGCAAGCTCCCTGTCTGCATAGCATCCTCTGGGCGGATGAGACCTAGGGGGCTGCTTGCTGCGCCATGAGCCCAGAGACCCTCAGACTCTGATCTGGGGGTCTCACATCTCCTGTGGGTGCCCACAGAACAGGGCCGGGCTAGCTTGCTCAGCTTGCATGCAGGGGAGATCTGACTCCACCCTGCCTACCATACATCTTAACCGTCTCAGAACATGGAAACCCTCAGAAAGAAGTTTAAAGTCGCTTCCCAGGCTAGGGGTAAAGAACCTGCCTGCCAATGCAGCAGACACAAGAGACACAGGTTCATCCCTGGGCTGGGAAAATCCCCTGGAGGAGGTCATGACAACCCACTCTAGTATGCTTGCTTGGAGAATCCCATGGATTGAGGAGCCTGGTGGGCTATAGTCCATGGGGGTCGCAAAGCGCCGGACATGACTAAAGCAACTTAGCACAGCACACAAAAAACAAGAGGGAAGGCAAACTTAATTTAGTTCAGTTCAGCTCAGTTGCTCAGTCATGTCTGACTCTTTGTGACCCCATGGACTGGAGCATGCCAGGCCTCCCTGTCTATCACCAGCTCCCGGAGTTGAGTCAAACTCACGTCCATTGAGTTGGTGATGCCATCCAGCCATCTCATTCTCTGTCATCCCCTTCTCCTCCTGCCCTCAATCTTTCCCAGCATCCGGGTCTTTTCAAACGAGTCAGTTCTTTGCATCAGGTGGCCAAAGGATTGGAGTTTCAGCTCCAGCATCAGTCCTGCCAATGAACACCCAGGACTGATCTCCTTTAGGATGGATTGGTTCAATCTCCTTGCAGTCCAAGGGACTCTCAAGACTTTTCTCCAACACCACAGTTTAAAAGCATCAATTCTTCGGTGCTCAGCTTTCTTTATGGTCCAATTCTCATACTCATACATGACCACTGGAAAAATCATAGCCTTGACTAGACAGACCTTTGTTGGCAAAGTAATGTCTTTGCTTTTTAATATGGTGTCTAGGTTGGTCATAGCTTTTCTTCCAGGGAGCAAGTATATTTTAATTTCATGGCTGCAGTCACCATCTGCAGTGATTTTTGGAGCCTCCCAAAATAGTAATAAATTTAAAAGGAGGAAAAGTGTACATTTGCCTTAAGGTAGGAATACCTGGTTGTGAGAGAACATGACAGAAAGTAGAGAAGAGGAAGATTTGAAAATCTGGGAGCAGTAGGAGGCTTGAGGGGACATGAACTTGATTTGCTTTGGTTTATTAAAACACTCAGCAGTGGGCCTTTCTGACCATCGTCAGTTCTTTCCCGAGTCCCAGCCTGCACCTGCTCCTTTGGGACCGTCATCAGATGAGCCTCCTTTCCCTGCGTCAGAGCCCCGGCCTGTGGGGAGGGGCCTGCACTGCAGAGGGAACTGGCAGCTAAAAGATACCTGACGGGAGATTTTTTGAAGTCTCAGAAAATCTTCCTCCCCCTGATTCAGATCATCGCCGATGGGAGCCTTAACATACCTCTCTTATGTATGATCAGAAACCAGAATCCCTGGGGTAAATTTGTCACAGCAACTGGAGCAGAGCCCAGGAAGAGTCCAGATTACCCTAAACCTTTCTTTTTTTTATTTTTGTATCAACATGCAAAGATTAGGCCAGGCTCTTGGGACAAACTCAAGAACACGGGACGCATCTGTGAGGAAAGCTTGTCCCCAGTGCCTCAGAGCAATCACAGCCTGGGATAAAGTAGCCGGAATGTCTTTGGACCTTGTACTAGAACCGCCTTCAGGTCTGAAGGATCCATATGTAGCACGACCCCTCCCGTGACTGGGAAAAGCGAAAAACTACTTTTTCTGCTTGTCAGTGAACTCCTATGGTGTCTGGTTCCTCACACCACCATCGAGCATCTCTTGTACCTACTCTGTTTTTCAGCCACACTGCAAGGCTTTTGGGATCTTAGTTCCTGACCAAGGGCTGAAGCTGTGCCACAGCAGTGAGAGAGCCAAGTCCTAATCCCTGGACCATTAGGGAATTCCCTCTCCTAGCCCTTCCTGGAGGAGTCACTCACCTTCCTGTGTCTGTCTTCCCATGGATTCATACACAGAACAGATCTCGTGGATGCTCCCCATCGAATCCCAACTTAACACTGTTTCGCTGATAGGACTTATGAATAAAAATGAAGACGTCCTAAGAGTCATATCCAGTCCTTCCTAGAGGAAACCAACCCTGAATATTCATTGGAAGAACTCATGCTGAAGCTGAAACTCTAATACTTTGGCCACCTGATGCAAAGAACTGGCTCACTGGAAGAGACTCTGAGGCTGAGAAAGATTGAAGGCAGGAGGAGAAGGGGACGACAGAGGATGAGACGGTTGGATGGCATCACCAACTCCATGGACATGAGTCTGAGCAAACTCAGGGAGATGGTGAAGGATGGGGAAGCCTGGTGTGCTGCAGTCCATGGGGTCCAAAGGAGTCGGACACGACTGAGCGACTGAACTGAACTGAACGTCCATCTCTGATTATGGGCAGGAAACCTCTCTGTTTTCAGAGCATCCTAAGGGGGCACGCATCCACCTGTGTGCATCTTTGCCTTTTCTGTTTAGGAACTTAACACGTTAGAGAGGCCGCAGATTCAGGCTTAGAGCCAATCAGAGCCCCTCCAGGCTGGAGGATTCACGCATGTCCAGTTCAGTTCATTCGCTCAGTTGTGTCTGACTCTTTTCGACCCCATGGACTGTACCACGCCAGGCTTCCTTGTCCACCACCAACTCCCGGAGTTTACTCAAACTCACGTCCGTCGAGTTGGTGATGCCATCCAACCATCTCATCCTCTGTCGTCCCCTTCTCCTCCCGCTTCAATGGATATTAGAGGAAATGTTTTTCAGATTGTCATGTGATGATGCTGCTCAGGCCAAAGTCCTCAGGCAAGGACCAAGGGGACCACAGGCTCCATCACACACTGTGTCTGGCCTCCTACTCTGTCAGGGAGCAGGGCGAGCAATCACCTTTTAAGACCATGAGGGATGACACCCGGTGGAGCCAGGCGACCCCTGGGACCACCAGACCAGCTCCCGTAGGTGTCTGCTAGCATCGTCCTAAGACCATGCTTCCTTCCTTGTAGGGACAGACCGGTGGTGGCAATGAGACAGCGTGGGTGCGAGGCTCTTCCAGGGGAGAGGACACGGCCAGGCCACGATGTGGCTGTGGAGTAATCCTGGGGAAAGTGTAAAGATAGGACCCGAACCGGAACCACCCCCTCAGGGGCCCTCTGAGCATCCGCACATATGCTTCCTGACCACAAATACACGTAACTTTGGGGGCTCCAAAATCACTGCAGATGGTGACTGCAGCCATGAAATTAAAAGACATTTACTCCTTGGGAGGAAAATTATGATCAATCTAGATAGCGTGTTCAAAAGCAGAGACATTACTTTGCCGACAAAGGTCCGTCTAGTCAAGGCTATGGTTTTTCCTGTGGTCATGTATGGTTGTGAGAGTTGGACTGTGAAGAAAGCTGAGCCCCGAAGAATTGGTGCTTTTGAACTGTGGTGTTGGAGAAGACTCTTGAGAGTCCCTTGGACTACAAGGAGATCCAACTAGTCCATTCTGAAGGAGATCAGTCCTGGGTGTTCTTTGGAAGGAATGATGCTAAAGCTGAAACTCCAGTACTTTGGCCACCTCATGCGAAGACAACTGATGCTGGGAGGGATTGGGGGCAGGAGGAGAAGGGGATGACAGAGGATGAGATGGCTGGATGGCATCACCGACTTGATGAATGTGAGTCTGAGTGAACTCCGGGAGTTGGTGATGGACAGGGAGGCCTGGCATGCTGCGATTCATGGGGTCGAAAAGAGTCGGACACGACTAGCGACTGAACTGAACTAAATAGTATATTTACTTTCTGGAACTGAAATAGGCTCTTGTTGGAAAAAAAAACCAGCACTGAAATATTATCAAAATATTATCCACAAATTCCTCATTTGGGATATTTAAACTAATGTACTTAGCAACATATAGATGCATTTCACTGGGAAAGTTATGCATGAATTACTCATAAACTTCATGGTCTTTATTACCCCTAATTTTCTTGAAAAATAAAAACAGCACTTTTCAGAACTTACTGTAAAGCAACCATTTAGAGGTCTGAGGTTTTTCAGAGAACCTCCAAAAGCAGTTCACAGAAACTGATTGTTACCCAAGCTTCTCAGAACTGGCCCATGGCTAGGCAGGCTGGAGGCTTGTGCCTACGGCCGCTGGGATAAACTCTCCTCGCTGTTTGCAGCCACTGATTTCCACACACGCTTTTGCATCCCTTTGTTCCTCGTTCCTTCGGTCATGTTTCCCCACATTAGGCGTCTAAGGGTGTGCAGTTCTGACTTCTCCATGTTCCCCTTACAAATAGTAACTCATCTAGATCTAGGCTGTACTAAGTGATAACCACCAGCCTGATTCTTTAAACCGGTTCTCCCAAGCTATTGCTAGGGAAGCCAAGATTGAAAAATGGTGTTAAGTAGGCTGTGCTCAGTCGCTCAGTCGTGCCTGACTCTTGGCAACCCCACGGACTGTAGCTCACCAGGTTCCTCTGTCCATGGGAATTCTCCAGGCAAGAATATTAGAGCGGGCTGCTGTGCCCTCCTCCAGGGGATCTTCCCAACCCAGGGATCGAACCCAGATCTCCTACACTGCAGGTTGACTCTTTACTGTCTGAGCCACCAGGGAAGCCCAAGAATACTGGAATAGGTAATCTATCCCTTCTCCAGGGGATCTTCCCGACCCAGGAATCGAACCGGGGTCTCCTGCATTGCAGGCGGATTCTTCACCAGCTGAGCTACTAGGGAACCGAGTAAGTTACAGAAACCTAATTAAGTGTGATCCTCTTTGTAGACAACACACAGAAAGAAGTAAAGTGCCCGTGCACCAGGAGAGGGCAATTCAGCTGGCTCACAGTGTATCTTGACTATCTGTCACAACACTGCTCACAGACAGCATGCCTACAGCTTCATGAGGTTGACCGCACGTCTCACACCGAAGTCTGACTCAGGTGCCATCCAGGCCCTCAGCTAACTGCCCTGTGGGGCTCTGGACGGTACTCCCCAGGACCCTCAGCGAATGATGCCTCCTTGCAAAGCCTCCGAGGGTAGAGCACGTTCCGAGAGGCGTAATGCTGTGACCTGGTGGAGTGGGCCGAGGGGGCTCTCGGCCCCACCCCTCGGGACTGGGCAGCTCCCTCGGTCATCACAAGTGTGCCCCTCACTTTGGGAGATGCGGCGAATAGTCCAGCCTGGGGCATGGCATGGGGGATAGCTGTGGTAATAATACCACCTGGAATCTTCTTCTGGGCAACCAGAGGAGTCTGTGCCCGTGATTCTGAAGCTGGATTCGCAGCAGAGGTGAGGTGGGACAGTCAACATGGAGGCTCCAGGAGGGAGCGGCCTGGGTACTGTGGGCGTGGGAGCTGGGGGGACCTGTTTTCCCAGTCCACCCTGGGAACTCTTAAATCACAGTTCTAGAGGACCTTCCAGGACCTTCCAGGAGTGCCTGCCGTCACACCATCTGTCTCTTCACTCCAGGTCTACTGGACACACCCTGGTGGCCCCTCCTGCAGCGCTGACTGAGAGACGACCAAAATGGAGACTGAGAATTAAAAAGGAAAAAGAAACGTCCTCATGTCCCTAGAGAAAGCCTGTACCTGATAGCTGTGGTCACCGGTAAATACCAGCCCTCACACGACCCTCGTTATCAGTGGACACGCCTCGGAAAGCCTGTCAGTTGATGACAAGCAAAGTCAGGCAACTCTCTCGGCCAATTCACTGAGTGGCCGGGCTTCTAAGCCTAGTGTCAACCCAGGCTCCACCCACGTGCCCCTCAGACTGACACCCCTAATCCTGCCTCTGATCAACACAACCCCGTGAAAGCTCTTCCCCTAGACTCTAGACAAACCCAGAGGATTTGCTTTGCTCAGCAAGACCCTGTCTGGGCAGCAGGGCAATTCCTCCTGAAGTGAGCAATAAATTCAGCTGTTTGGCTTTAGGTACCGACGGGCAGCATCCATTCTTGGACACTGTCACGCATCCACTCAACATGTACTGAGGGCCCACGGCTGTCAGGCTCTGTTCCAGGTGCTGGGAAGGCAGCAGTGAACAAGGCAAGCAAAAATACCCGCTCGCGTGTGCAGAGCGTGTTCGGTGAGGACCGACTGACAGCACCCAGCAGGCACCGTGATGAACACAGAACGTCTGGCTGGTGTGAAGTGCCACGGGAGGAAAAAGGTGAGGCCAGTGTTGGGAGGGGGCACAGAGTTGGGGCTGGCTGCTGCTCTGCTTGGGTTTGTGGTCAGGAAGTGCCCCCGCCCCGCCCCACTCAGCAGACTCTTGCAAGGAGTAGAGTCCTCCAGGCCGAGAGAAGAGCCCATGCACAGAGGCACTGGTCAGGGAAGCCAGCTGGGTGGTGGGGGGACGGTGAGGGTGAAGAGTGAGTGGGGGCGTGGTGGGGCGGGGAGCAGCCTCTGGGCCACTCTAGGAAGCCTGGCTTTGCTTCTGCATGGAAAAGACTCACTGGAGGGCTCTGAGCTGAGAGGGACGAATGCTGACTTAGATTTAAAAGGCTTAACTTGGGACCTTCCTGGTGGTCCAGTGCACTGGGAGACTCCCGGCTCCCAGCTATGGAGGGAGCTGATCAGGGAACTGGATCCCACGTGCCACAACTAAGAGTCTGCGTGCCACAGTGAAGCCTGAAGATCCCACACGCTGCAGCTAACACCCAGCACAGCCAGACAAGTGCAGGACTCACTGACGAAAGACAAGATCAAAGGCTCAACCCTGGTGGCCCAGGGGATGTGAGAGCATGGCGTGACAAGACCCTGATAGCTGTGTCGGGGACATAACCCCAGCACCCAGGACAGGCCCAGCTCCCAGGACAGGCCCAGCTCCCAGGACAGGCCTGGCTCCCAGGACAGGCCCGGCTCCCAGGACAGGCCTAGCATGCAGCAAGTAGTCAGTATGTGTTTATGGAACCTGTGAGGCAGGGGCCTGCCCCGCACTCAGCCTGGAGGGACCCGGGCCCCAGAGCCCACTCACAAAGGGTGCATGAAGCCCCCGCTCTCCAGGAGGCCCTCCTCGCCAGACACCAGGGGGCCTGCAGCCCTGAGCAAGTAGCCGGCTTGCAAAGCCCCAGGTGCTCCCCAGTCCAGGCTCCGGTGCGGCTGCACCCCAGGTACCCCCTTTCCCGCCACCAGCCTCCTTGGCAGGACAAGGCGGGGGTGCAGCTGAGCCCTCCACACTGCGCCCCTCTGCGTGCTGACTCACTCCTCCTGCATCAGCACACGCTGACCCCCGGGTCTCCGTTTCTGTGCCCCGGGCTGACACCCAGCGTGCCTCCCCCCGCACCCCTCTCCTTGCTCCAGCCTCTGTCCCATCAGCCGCCCGCGAGCAGCAGAGCACCTGCCCAGGAGCACCCCACCCCGGGCACTCACCCACGCAGTCCTTGCGGTTCCAGTGCAGGCGCCTCCCCGGGGGGCAGACGCATTCGTAGCTGCCCTTGGTGTTGACACAGCCGTGGTCGCAGCTGCCGTTGTTCATGCTGCACTCGTCCACATCTGGAGGCACAGGCAGGCGTAAGGGCAGGAGAGGGGCTGGACGGGCACCCTCGGGGCCGGCAGGGCAGCACCCACCAGGGCGGGAGGCCGAGAATCCCCTGACCCTGACCCTCGCCTCAGACTCTCTCACTGGATGCAGACAGCCGGCTTCACGTGACACACACGTGAGCTCGCACACACATGCATCATGCATGCACTGGAGCTGATCAGGGAACTGGATCCCACGTGCCACAACTAAGAGTCTGCGTGCCACAGTGAAGCCTGAAGATCCCACACGCTGCAGCTAACACCCAGCACAGCCAGACAAGTGCAGGACTCACTGACGAAAGACAAGATCAAAGGCTCAACCCTGGTGGCCCAGGGGATGTGAGAGCATGGCGTGACAAGACCCTGATAGCTGTGTCGGGGACATAACCCCAGCACCCAGGACAGGCCCAGCTCCCAGGACAGGCCCAGCTCCCAGGACAGGCCTGGCTCCCAGGACAGGCCCGGCTCCCAGGACAGGCCTAGCATGCAGCAAGTAGTCAGTATGTGTTTATGGAACCTGTGAGGCAGGGGCCTGCCCCGCACTCAGCCTGGAGGGACCCGGGCCCCAGAGCCCACTCACAAAGGGTGCATGAAGCCCCCGCTCTCCAGGAGGCCCTCCTCGCCAGACACCAGGGGGCCTGCAGCCCTGAGCAAGTAGCCGGCTTGCAAAGCCCCAGGTGCTCCCCAGTCCAGGCTCCGGTGCGGCTGCACCCCAGGTACCCCCTTTCCCGCCACCAGCCTCCTTGGCAGGACAAGGCGGGGGTGCAGCTGAGCCCTCCACACTGCGCCCCTCTGCGTGCTGACTCACTCCTCCTGCATCAGCACACGCTGACCCCCGGGTCTCCGTTTCTGTGCCCCGGGCTGACACCCAGCGTGCCTCCCCCCGCACCCCTCTCCTTGCTCCAGCCTCTGTCCCATCAGCCGCCCGCGAGCAGCAGAGCACCTGCCCAGGAGCACCCCACCCCGGGCACTCACCCACGCAGTCCTTGCGGTTCCAGTGCAGGCGCCTCCCCGGGGGGCAGACGCATTCGTAGCTGCCCTTGGTGTTGACACAGCCGTGGTCGCAGCTGCCGTTGTTCATGCTGCACTCGTCCACATCTGGAGGCACAGGCAGGCGTAAGGGCAGGAGAGGGGCTGGACGGGCACCCTCGGGGCCGGCAGGGCAGCACCCACCAGGGCGGGAGGCCGAGAATCCCCTGACCCTGACCCTCGCCTCAGACTCTCTCACTGGATGCAGACAGCCGGCTTCACGTGACACACACGTGAGCTCGCACACACATGCATCATGCATGCACACACAGACATGCACACACAGGGCACATGATATACACATAAGCTTGCACACATACACATGGGCACACATACACATAGGGTATGTGACACACACGTGAGCTCACACACACACACACACACGGCATGTGACACACAAGTGAGCTTACACAGGTGCATACACACACCCAGGGCTCCCACAGATACCAACACATATCCTCCCCTAGGAACTTCAGTGGTTTGCTGAACCTGGGCAGCTGAACCCAGACTCGGGGCAGGGCAGGGAGGTGGCACAAAACAGAGCTGCCGGCAGGTTTGGAGGGGCCGGGAGCGCCCAGCACCAGCCCTGGGCGCCTGAGGCTTCATTCCAGTGCGGGACTTTGGACGTGCCCTTCCCAGCCCGTTCTCCCTCCCGCACAGGGCCCCGGGGCCCCAGGAAGTCTCCCTGAGGCCCTGCCTTCTTTTGGGCTGAAGCCCTGTGTGTGAAAGCTGGTGCCAGGCTTTTGGGAGTCCCTCCAGAAAACCGCGGCTCCCCGCAGCACCAGCTGTGCCTGAGCCCACCCAACTGCTGCAGCTGCCCCCTGCGGGGAAGCGCGGCTACCCTGGGTCACAGGACAGGAGGAGACATGGGGCCGTGCTGGACTCCCCCACCTTCGGCCCACCAAGCCCATACGTCTGGAACCTCCTCCAGAAAACCGCGGCTCCCCGCAGCACCAGCTGTGCCTGAGCCCACCCAACTGCTGCAGCTGCCCCCTGCGGGGAAGCGCGGCTACCCTGGGTCACAGGACAGGAGGAGACATGGGGCCGTGCTGGACTCCCCCACCTTCGGCCCCCCAAGCCCATACGTCTGGAACCCTCCCTCTCTCCACATCCCTCCCCAGCCTGCTCGAGGCCCTGGGGCTCCCACTCCCACATCCGGAGCCAAGTCCCCCTGGGTGCTCTGGCTTCCACTCTCCTAAACAGGGTGGTGGGAGGGCTCTCCTTACACGAACTTGAACTTACAGGTCACATCCCTGCCTCGACCCTCCCGTGGCTTCTCCCTGTGCTGAGAATAAAGCCTCAAGGCTCCTGGGGGCTCACGAAGCCCTGGGTCCTCTCTGCACCAGGCACTAACCCTTCCCTCTTGGCCCCCCTCGGTCCCTCTGCGCTCCCTCTGCCTCAGGGCCTTTGCACATGCCGACCCCTCCGGCCCGTCTCCGCTCTTCCTGGCTCCAGGACTCCTCCTTTGGGGCCCCCCCACTGGCCTGCTCCGCTCTGCAGTCAGCCCCTCCACTGGAGTGAGCTGACTGCGGTTCTCTGTCCCGCTGTCCTCCCTTCCTGAGGGGGGCTCCCCAGAGGCTGCTGTTTCCAGGCCAACACCCACAGTCTGGCTGAGGCCTGGCACCCCGCCTCCCACCCTCCCACTTGCCCTCGGCTGAGCCCCTCTGCCCACCAGGCCCTCCCAGGCCCGTCCAGAGTCCAGGTCGGGGTGCGGGGTGCAGGGCGCAGTGTGGGGGGCCATGCGGCCAGGCGCGTGCCTCGGGGGGGAGGTGGCCCTGGCGGGCGAGCTGCAGACCTCCGCAGTGGGTGGTCCCGTAGAGCGTGTAGCCGCGGTGGCAGAGACACTGGAAGCTGCCCGGGGAGTTGATGCAGGTGTGGTCGCAGGTCCGCTCGAAGGAGCACTCGTCAATGTCTGTGGGGCCACAGGGAGAAAGGTCCGGGGGCAGTTTCAGGGCACGGCGGGAGGCACGGCCTCGTCACTCAGAGGGACATCTGTGCACAGCGGTCCCGGGGCTCCGGGAGCGCAGAGCCAACTCGCAGCAAACCTCAGACCTCTCGTCCCTGCCTGATTTTCAATTTTATCCCCGCGAACCTCATGGTCCAGGGTTAGAAGCCACCTCACTCTCTTTTCTGGAGGTGGGCAGGGTAGGAATATTCTGAGTAGAAGGGATTATTCTGAATCCTTGCCACTCTATTAGCTCACACGCTGGTGTGACTAGGGTAGGTATTTAATTCACATCGGAAGGGAACCGACAAGTCTGCCAGAGGAAGAAGCTGCATGGTCACCCCAAGGTGTGTCTAGAGAAACTGAGGAAAACAGCACAGATAGAAAGGGGGCGCTGGTGGGGAAGATACCACCTGTGAAGAGTAACAGAGCAGCCTTGGTGGGGGTGAGATTTGATTCTGACCCCCTGGCAGCCTGGGTGAAAAGGGAAGGAGGGAGGGTCACAGAGGGCCTGTTCCTGGAAGGGAGGATGTGAACCTTGGGTTCTCAGGGGGCAAGTCTGTCCTGGACACAGTTCTGAGGGAGATGGCCCCCGTGGGACAGGTGATGGGGCCGGAGGGCAAGGCAGGTTCTGACGGGCCTCTCCTCGGAATATGCTGCTCATGCGACCGCAGGTGGCATGACACACGTGTGTTTGTAATAACACTAGCACAAGGAATGAATCACCATGGGAGCTCAAGGGAAGAGGAGGTTCCTCCCGGGGCGGGGGGACTGGGAAGGCCCCCTGGTGCCCGTGTGGGAAGGGCACTCTGGGCAAAGGCTGGAGGGTGGTGGCAGCACCCGATTCCCGGGGATTGGGTGGGGCTCAGGGGGACTGCGGTGCCCTTCCCAGGGTCCCTGACTGCCAAGCAGCCAAGCAGAGAAGCCTAGACCACTCCCCGCTAGACTGGGGACCCAGGGGTTGTGCTGGAGCATGGCCGGGCCAGAGCCCAGGCTGTGGAGAGATGGCTCAGGACAAGGGTGGAGGAGACTCAGCTGGAGCCCCGAGTGGCCCTGCCGTGGCCTCCTCCATGCCCTCTGCGCCCCTCTCACAGGGCAGTGGGGATGCAATCGAGGCCACTCCCTCATCCCTCCGGAGAATACAGCCAGGCACAGAGAAGCAGGGTGCCCGGGAGCCTTGCTCGGGCCTGGATAGATGCTGGGTTCCTGGGGGGCCCCTCGTGGCCCCAGAGGAAGTCGGGGCCAGGCTGCCTGGCCAGGAATGTGAAGGCTGAGCCCCAGGAGGGCAGGTGACGGGCTCAGGTCACGTGAGCAGCCCCAGGCGGGGCCCGCCCTGGACCTGCCCTCACCAGCCTCTGCTCTCGCCTCTCCTGGGGCCCTTGGGAGGCCAGGGGCGCACATCCTGGGCCCCTCAGGGCCCCGTCTGAGGGGCACTAAGCATGGGAGCCTCAAGCCCATGGCCGATGCCGCCGAGTGCACCCCGTGACTGCTGGGACCCTGCAACGGGGCGACAGCCGCTGTCGGAACCCGGCCGCCGGCCCACTCCCACCACCGCTGGCCCTCCGTCTGCTTCCTTCCCAGAGCCGTCCCCTTCTGGATGGGCTCCCCGTGGTCCCTCAGGCTCCCCCAGCCCCAGGGCTACTTCCTGGGTGGGCTGACCTCCCTGGCTCCTCTGGGAGGAAAACGTCATCCTGCAAGCACTTCACTCCTGTCTCTCCTGCCCATCCTCGGGGCTCTCACCTGAGCTGTGATCCCTGACCTCTGCCCAAATCTCTCCTCCCGTTACCCCAGATCCTAGCAGGTGCCCTGGGGACCTCAAGGAAGGACTGGTGGGGAGCGCCTGCCATTTGCGACACCTTCCACCAGGTGGCATCATCCTGCCTCTGAAGCCACTGAAAGTGTCCTGGGTGCTTGGGGACTGGGGTCAGGCTGAGGCGCTGAGCCCTGCTACCTACTCGCTGGACCACCGCCCACAGGCTGACCCCTCCCCGAGCCTCAGCTGCCATCCTTAACAGGGAGAGCTTGGACTGGAGGCTTCTGATGCCTTCTGAGGGCCCCTAGGGTCACAAAGGAGCCTTTGCTCAGGGCAGAAAAATTACGACCACCCCCCCAGGCCCAGCCCAGACGGCAGACAAGCCCCAGCCCAGGCTGCCTCCCCTCCTGGGGGCTGGGGTGGCCTGAGAGGGGAGGGGAACCCCACGGGGATGAGGGCGGCTCACCTTGGCACGTCCGCTCGTCGGTCAGCAGCTTGTAGCCCTTCTGACAGCCACACTCGAAGCTGCCCACAGTGTTCCGGCAGAAGTGGTCACAGCCTCCGTTGTTGACCAGGCACTCGTTGATGTCTGCAGAGCCGGGCAGGGGGGTAGGGGAGGCGAGGAGAGCGGGCTGGGGCCCCCAGGGGCAGGCAGGACGGAGGCCCAGAGCCACCCTTCCCTAACTGGCCCGCTGCCACCTGGGGGGCTGCTTTGGGTCCCCAGCTGGGCCCAGGAAGGGGGCTTGGCTCACAGCTGCGGGGGTTGGGCAGAGGGGAGACCCCCCCCTCCCCGGGGACTTGGTGAGCCTGGCCTGTGTGTGCAGGAGGGGACAAGGAACTCGTGTCTGCTGTGCCCAGCCAGACAGCAGGGTCAGTGATGCCCCCCAAGCCCCTCCACTCCCGGAGGTAGGTGGGCCTGGAGCAGACGGATACTGCCTGAGAGCCGTGACTCTGGCTGAGCTGTCGGACCCCTGGTCCTCAGCTCCCCGTCTGTGAGAAGAGGGATCATAAGCGCCCCTACCTGGAAGGACAGCATGAGAATGAAATGGAATTGCATCCCCAAGGTGCTGGCCTGACCAGCTCTTTAAAAAGTAGGCTCTCTGCTTCGGCTTTACGGACAGGGAGACCGAGGCTGGGAGGCAACTGGCTCCAGGAATTGCGGGCGTCCGCGGGCTGCTCACTTCCCAGCCTGGTTCCTCGCCCTCCTCCTTCCCCACGTCTGCCCGAGGTTTGAGCTTTCTTCACTCGGCATTTCGGCATTTCTCGAGCAGCAGCACCCTGGCAGGCCCCTGGCGCGACCCCTCCCGAGCACCCCTAATCTGAACCCGCGGTTCAGGAACAAAGCTGCCTAGGCAGCCGGACCCTCTGGAGGTCGCGGCACCTAGCAGGCACCACTTCGTGCTGGCGAGCAGGCCAAGCGCTTTCTGGCAGAAAAGTCACTCATGGAACGGTGAAAGCAACCTGGGGCCAGAGCCCCCACTTCATAGCGGGGAGGCCACAGGTCGTGAGCCCGGCTCCAGCCGCCTCCAAAGACAGGCCCCTCCAGTGTGGCTCGCTGGCCCTGCAGCCTCCAGAGGAAGCAGGCGTCAAGCTCAGAGCAAGGGCCTCTCCAGGACAGGCTCAGCCTCTGCTGCCCCCTCTCCTGGGGTGGGGGGGCACAGGACAACTGGGGAAGTTCTGCCTAGAAGCCTCTGGCAGGAGACCAGAGGCGCCTCTTGGCTCTGTGACCCCGGGCAGGGAAAAGTACCTCTCTGAGCCTCAGGTTCCCCATCTGCAAACTGCGCTGCTAGCAGGCACCTCTCAGCATCGTTCACCGTGATGGAGTGTGCAGGCAGGACCCGCCTCCTTAGGAATGACCCTACTCCCACTCTGGTCCCCACCTGGGCCTGTCAGTTGTCATAACGAGGGGCTGTCATAACAGCCAGCCAGGCGGTGGGAGGTGTGTCTGCTGGAGGCCCTGGCTGGTACAGCGGGTTGCTTGGGGGTCACACTGGGGGAGCACTCATCCCCAGCTCTAGCCCCGGATACGAGGAGGGGCCAGTGGACTTGTACAGCCCCTTGGCCTTCATTCTGACGAGCCTCTGCGCCCCTCCACCTCCCGCTCCTTGAAGACTCCCCTCCTGCTCCCTGTGCACCATCCAGCCCTGCCCGCCAGCGGCCGGAGGCCCCCTGTCTGCCTGCAGAGGCTCAGGGCCTCCCCTCGGCTGCCTGGCCTGGCTGCCAGGCCCTCCTCTTCTCTGCACCCCTGGCTCCTGCCTAGGCAGCGACCCCTCCCCGGAACAATCTCACCAGTTCGCTGCTCTCCTGTCTCAGGACCTGCCCTCGGGGGAGGAGAGTTGGCAGATCAGGCTCCCACGTGGGGCCCCAGGGCCCATCAGGAGGCCTGTGCAGAAGCGCTGCCCAGGGCGAGGCACTGGGCGAACGAATGAATGGATGAGTGAATGACTGAAGAGTCAGGGGGAGGAGGAAAGGGTGGGGTCCTGGCCACCAGCTGGAACATTCACTGCCTCCCCCACTGTTTGAGCATCAGTGTATGTGGGGGAAGGGAAGGGGTGAGCTGCAGGAACACACGGTCGGATGACTGTGCCTGTCCCCCTCCGCCCATCCCACCCAGGGGGCACAGCCAGAGCCAGGCACCCCCGGGGCCATGTGGGTGAGGGTGTGGTGTGGGAGCAGAGGGAAGGTCTGGGGAGCGGGCTGGCTCGCTGTGGGGCAGCTGCTGCGCAGGGCCTGCGGGCAGAAGGCAGGTGAAGGAGGGCAGCAGACAGGTAGTAGGGGGCCGTTCTCTCGGACTGTTCCAGCAAGTGCTGGGAGGAGGGGCTGGTGTCCCCGAGGAATCCAGGCTCCAGCTCAGGGAATGGAGGCCCCAGACCTCCCTCCTCTCAGAAGGGCCAGAGAGCAAGGTGCCCACTTCCCCGTATCCGGCAGGGCAGCACCCAGGGCACCTGAGGCTGCAGGCCTGCCCTGCCCACCCTCTTCAGACCAGCAGGGGTCAGGGGCAGTCCTGCGGAGACCCCGTGGCCTGATTTTTCAGGCAAAGGGCTTTCACTTTCCACGCCTGCCTCCCCTGCCCCTGTGACCCCCAGCCTTCAGTTCTGAATCTTCTAAGACCTCCAGCCGTTGATCTTGCTTAACAACAACCATCTTTTGGCTTCCAGAAAACACTGAACCTTTGGTGTCTTCCTCTGAGCCACTGCCAAAACCAGGGTGTGCAGACTAACAGAGGAGCAGGACCCCGAACCCGCCCCCCCTGCTGCAGTGCCCCCAGCTGGCCTGTCCCTGCTGAGCCCCTGCACCCTGCCCTGGTCCAGCCAGGTCCTGGGAAACGCAGGCTGTAAGCCCAAGGCTCTAAGACACCAAACCCTGGGGTCTTGAGGTCAACACCCGGCTTCTAGGGTTCCCTGATTTGAAGATGTTATGATAGTCGTATTATGCAGTTCTGGACCAGCCCCACAAGCCTCAGATTCTAACATGCAAGACAATGTCCAGACTGCCCTTTTCCACCTCCACCGACCACTGGCCCAATCCACTGTCACCTCGAGCCTGGGCGTTGCCACACTGCCGCTCCAGACCTTGCCCTGGAGCCCCCGGAGCCCCCGTCCCCAACGTGTCAGGGACCATCTCAGAACAGAAACCTGGCCCACACTGCTCCTGCCCAGTAGCATCTCAGGATGAAGGGCCAACCCCTTCCCCCAGATCTGGGCGCACTGGCTGCTTTGGGTCCTGGAATCCCTGGCCTCTGCACAGCAGTCATGGGGCCAGGATTAGCGCCTCCTCCTCCGGCCCCTCCCT
>SJYC01102769.1:41-11339 GCA_006408675.1 Madoqua kirkii
GGTCTGTGATGCATGCTTATCTTGGCCATCTTTAAACGTTAAACTCTGTCTTCTTCACTCAGTAGAAGATCCCTGGGCACAAGGACTCTGCTTCATTCACCGATCCGCCCTGCACCTGCACACAGGAGGAGCCCAGAAAACCTGGGCCTGAGTGAACAAGAGGCCTTGCGACTCCAGGGCAGCGGGAGTGAGGAGGTCTGGCTGAAGGCGAAGGGGCAGCTCTGGTTAAAGGGCCCAATTGGTTTAAGGGGAATCACGGGAAACATGGTCAGGGGCTCAGACCGGTGGGCCTGGGGCTATGTGGACAGCTCCCCTTCCCTGCGTGGACGTCCCCTACCCTAGCCTCATGGTGGAGGAGAACGGATGCCCCACGGCCCACTGTGGATGGGCAGAGGGTGGCACTCAGCACCCTCTGAGTGCTCCTCTGGGGCCACGTGACTACTGAGGCTCCTGTCTGGTCCAGACAGGCCGCTCTCAGCGGCGAGCTCCTGGCCTTGTGTCAGGACTGAGCCTGTTCCACCCTCAGGTCCTGGGTTGGCGCTGGGCTTTGCAGGGTGTGGAGGAGCCCGATTTTACCACCTTCTGTCCAGGCTCCAAGGGCAAGTGGTCAGGCCTGCTGTGACTCTGCTGGGCAGTGAGGATGGCCGGGTCTGGACAGTGGAGCTGGGCCAGGCCTCCTGGCACCAAGCTCTTGTGCAAGGCCTCAGATAGCCTGGCCTGCCCACTCGCCCACTGGGAACACACCTCACTCTAAGTGGGCTGAGCGGGGGCTACAGAAGGGCTTTATTTTCAAATAAATAGGCACAAGAACTGTTATTTCTGTCAATAATCACTAGGTTCTTCTCGGCAAAGTGGCTGGGGAGGAGGAGTCATACCCCGTCTATTTTTACAGACTTCAGAAAAGCTCATCTCGGACTCCTTAAAGTCACCCTAAGCCTCTGCTGTCAATGTTTTCACCCACTGGGGTTTTGGATGTTCAAGTTCCTCTCCCCTTCCACGCTGGCCTCCAGGCTTGCCCACTTCCTGGTGGGGTGAGTCAGAGAAAGCTCAGTCTTCTCTGGCTTCCGGCAGCCAGCAGACCAGCCCATTCCTGATCCTCCCAACCTGTTTCTGATTTTTTTTCATCCTTAGTCCTTCAGTTGAGACCCCTGCCCCCGACCTCCCCTCCTCCGGGGAGGCAGGTGCACAGTGTCCTTTTTTTGTCTAGCGTCGAAAGGAAGACAGTCCTGTCCGGGTCTGAGCCCTGTGGCCCGCCTCCCCCCAGCTCTGCAAGGCTCGCCCGGCTACGGTGAGTGGCTGCTTGGCTCCCGGGAGGCCACAAGGAAATTCTGCTGGCTCAGGAAGCCCCAAGTAAAGGCACCTAGCTTGTTCAACTGGGGTGCAGCCACATTCTTTGACATCAGAGCCCCACTTAAGCCTGTCGACATTAGCCCTGTGGCCCGCCTCCCCCGAGCTCTGCAAGGCTCGCCCGGCTACGGTGAGTGGCTGCTTGGCTCCCGGGAGGCCACAAGGAAATTCTGCTGGCTCAGGAAGCCCCAAGTAAAGGCACCTAGCTTGTTCAACTGGGGTGCAGCCACATTCTTTGACATCAGAGCCCCACTTAAGCCTGTCGACATTCAGTGGAACTAGGGTCCCCTGAATCCCATGGCGGAGCGCCGGGCCAGACTCCCTCTTCTCAGCCTCTCTGACCTTCAACGCTGCAGCCCAGCCCCACGCACCCGTGCCACCTGCCCCGCCCTGGGCCAGTGAGAGGGCCGGCCCGCGCTCACCTTTGCACGTCTTCCCGTCCGGCTGCAGCGTGAACCCCACCGGGCAGCTGCAGCGTACGCCGGTGGCTGTGTCCTTACACGTCCGGTCACAGCCTCCATTGTTCACCGCACACGTCTCTGAGGAGGGAGACAGAAAGACAGGGTCTCAGTCTCCTGGGACAGAAGCAGCCCCCTGCCTTTCTCCACCCGTGGGTGGGGAGGTCTCCTGAGACAGGAGACCTGAATTCGAATTCTAGCCATGGGGGCCTCTCTGAACCTCAGGCTACCCATCTGTCAAATGGGAGAATGATTCCACCCCTGCCTGAGATGACGGCGGATAGGCAAGCTTTGCAAACTGCAGGAGGCTGGGCCCACAGGGTCAACACCACTAGCGGGGGCCAGCGCTGCGATGGTCTGGCTGGGAATTAACTGCCCAGGGACAGACTCCTATAAACCCTTGCCTTGCCTGGATTCAGACTCCAAATCCAGACTGGCGGTTACTGAGGTTCCCAAGCTCATCTCAGCCGTGCAGTGGTTTGGCCCCGGCTGTGGAGATGCAAGGGGAGGTTCCCAGGGTCCACACACCATCCATCACCTTGATGAGGCTCTCAGCCTCACATCTGTTCTCACTGAGCGATAAGCCAGAGGTGTCTGGTTTTTGTCCACTTGAAGCTAGTCTAGTGATTTTTTTCCTTTTTATTTTGCAAATTCAAAGGGGCTGGAGTGGCTGGGGGCATCACGGAGGTCACTGAGCCCATCGTTTGGTGAGAGTGAACCTCCCCAGGCCCAGGAAGGGGCTGGCACGCCCTGGTCACTGGGGCACACGGAGGGGCCTAGTTCCCGGGACCCTGGGCCGTCCAGTCTGGGTTTCTTCCTGGCAGCTGGCGCCCTTTGGTCTTATGGAAACTGTGCCTGAGTGGGCGTCCTTTTCCTCTGTGTTGCTAGGAAGTGAGGTGCTGAAGGCATCCGCTCGTATAACCGGAAATCCCCTGCCTGCCTACTGTGGCTCCCCTCTCCCAACCGGTTTATTCTGTCCTTCCGTGGTGCCTGCATTCCTGCAAGGGCCGTCGGCTCTCTCCAGGAGGAGTTTGGGGATGATTGAGTACAGGAGTCCCTGCTGCTCATGTCTTTTCCTGTGAACTTCACCTTTTGGGGGTGGAAAGAGCAGGGAGAGGAGGAAACCCAGCTCTCTCCCTGTGTACGTGTGATTCTGCGGGGCGGTGACAGCGGGAGTCATCCTGAATACCCTGAACTCAGGGACTGTGCCCTGCTGGGGGCCACCAGACCTGCTCCTTGAGGCTAAAGTCTCTACCGTGAGAGAATGAGCTGTGGTGACTGCTTAAAGGCCAGTCTCCTGGCTCTGACCCTCCCCAGCCTTTCGGCATTGTCTCCACACAGCCCAGCCCCCAGCTGGCTAGGCGCGGCCGTCCACCTCCTTGCTATGGAGTGTGCTGCCCGCTGCCTTGGAGGCCTCCTGTCTGCTCATGGCTCAAGGCCAGCTCACAGGCTGTCTACACAAGGAGCCTCCCGAGGCCCAGATGCAGAAAGGAGGCCCTCGATCCCAACCCTGCTTTGCTCACACAGGCTGACCTCAACATTAGCAGGGGCCAAGCTCTGCACCGCGTACACCTGCCTGGGCCCTCCTGTCTCCCCACCCACCTGCCTCGTGGGGCCAGTGGATGCAGGGTGGTCAAGGGCCGCCTCTGACTCTGGCATTCGCTGAGTGTGACCCAGGTAGGTCAGCCCTTGGGGCACCATCCCAGCACCCACGCCTGGCAGGGGATGGGAGCCTTCTGTCCCCAGGGCCAGGTGGGGTCAAAGAAACCCCACCCTCAACAGCACCCAGCCCGGGGCTCAGCCTGCGGTAGCCGCTTAACAAAAGTTAGCTTCCTCTCCTGAGGTTACAGAGGGAAAATCCCGCTTCCTGCTCTCAAACCCAGAGCCCAGGTACCCCCGCTCCCCAGGTGCCTTTCCTGCCTTCAGAACCCCTCTCTGGAGGGAGCACAGAGAGCCTGTTTTCTGGGTGCAGGTGGCCAAGGCCCAGGCCCGGGAGAGGCAGGGGGCGCAGCTGGGAGGCTTCACGTGGGTGTCAGCTGGAGGACGCCTGGGCCGCTCCATGGTGGTGGAGGTGGGATGCGCCATGGGCACTGGGGGCTGTGACCCCGAAAAACAGACCCCTCCATGGTCCCTCTCCTGCAGATCACCACCCCGCTCACGGCAGCCAGTGCCTTGGGGCTCACATGTTAACGCTAAGAGCCGGCATTCACTCCGGGCCTTCTCTGCAGGGTCCTGTGCTAGGCGGGGAGTGGTGAGCGGAGCGAGTGGCCAGCCATCAGCCTGCCCATGCAGGGGCCTGCCCCTGCTCCGTTTCTGTCGTGCCCACCCAGTGTCCTGAGGTTCATGCACACTGTTGAGTGGGAGACATACGGACAAGCTGCCAGCAAGGCACAGCCAGTCCTTTGGGCGATACAGTGGGGGCTGGGGACTGACACGCTGGCCTGAGTGGGACTGAGATCATCCCCGGGGGGGTTTCCAAGCAGAGGCTACTGGGTGCTTCGAAGGGGGCTCCTGGTCTGGGTCACCCTCAGGCCCCCTGTCTCCAAGCGCCTCAAAGGACAGCCTTAGCTCTCTGCGCCCCAGGACCAGGGGAGACTCAGCCTACTGCCAGGCCACCGCTGCCTCAGATGCAGAAACCAGCGGCCTTGTCTTCCCCTGTGACTACAGGGTCACCCCAGCTGCAAAGGGCAAACGCGGCAGCAGGCTCTCTGGCTCGGGGAGCGGCTCTGAGCCAGCAGCACAGGCCATCTCCTCCGGCTCTCACCCACCTCCCACTGGCTCCCAGGGGCCAGAAGGAGCTGGCATCTGAGGGCACCTGCCTTGTGGTCACATCTCACCCGGGAGCACACACTGCCAAGAGAGGCTGGAGGGTAGGTGCAGGGCAAAGGAGCAAAGCCAAACCCTAAACCCCAGAGCGCCGTCCCAGTCTCGAGACTTCCTGCTGGACCCTTGAGCCCTCTGCTCTCTCCCTGCACTCGCCTCTCCAAGACAGCCACTGGGTCCTTCAAAAGCCTCTCCTCTCCACCTGGAAGGGCCCCTCCCGGGGCGCCGCCCCATGTAGCTGGCATTGCACCGTCTCACCCTCCAACCTTCACGGCCTCGCAGAGCCCCAGAAGCGGGCGCGCCTTTTGCAGGTGGAAGAACTGAGGCTCAGAAAAATTGGATACCTTTTCTAGGCAGGATTAGCCACATGATTTGTGGGACCCAGGTGAAATAAAAATGAAAGGCCCTTGATCAAAAATCGTTAAGAATTTCAAGACAGTTGAGCACTCAGCCAACCGTGGGTACTTCTGAGGGCAGGGCCCGGGGGCGGGGGGCCTGGGTCACGCAGCATAGCCGGTGGCCCCAGTGCCTGGCCTCCTTGCCGAGAGAGTGGGGAAAACTCTCACCCCACGGAGTTGGGTTGGCCACGGACTGAAGTGGGAAGGGACTTGGGGGTGAACAACCCTCTCCTGCAGGCAGGAAAATCCAGATGGGTTAAAAGGGCAGTGTTTAGTCTTTCCCTCGGGAGCCCTGCTTCAAACCAAGCCCTGTGACAAGACCAGGACACAGAGAGGGGCAGACACCGGGCAGCCAAGGTGGCCGCTCAGCTGGACCTGCCACGCAGCCGGGCCAGGGTTTGATGCGAATGGACGGCGGTGTGGCCCCTCGAGTTGGCGCTGCCTGCATGTACCACCCTAGGTCTGGGGCCAAGTCCAGCCTGAAGGACGGTCTCAGCCACAGTGTAGTGGCTGAAACAGGAGCTGTACGGGGCAGAAAACACCACTCCCGACGCTGGCTCTGCGGGCTCGGGCAAGTCCCTTGACACCCCGCAAGGCTCTGAGCAGGTGGGCCAGGTTTGGCCGGGTGGCCTACAGAGACGCTGCCAGCCTCGGGTCTGCCCTGCCCCTTGGAGGCCTCACCCTGGTGGCGGGAGCAGCCCAAGGCCCCTACTATGTGTCTGGCCTGCTGGGACTGGCCCACCTGCCTTTCTGCCCCTGGGGTCCCCTGGAGCCCGCCATGGACTCCCTGCCCCTAAACCCGCTCCCTCAGTTGACTCCTGAGCCTTCTGTGGCTCCTAACACTTTGGGGTAAAAGCCACGCTCCAGAGCAAGGCCCTGTGGTGCAGAGCCCGGCCTGGGCGTGGGGCGTGGGGCGTGGGACGTGGGGCCTGCAGCCAGTGGTCCCGCTCGAGCCCCGTTTTAGGTCCTGGTGCAGGCAGGCGTGTGGAGGAGGCAGAGGAGAAGGAGCCGGCTCTCCTGTTCAAGAGCCAATGAGGCTCGGAGGAGTTCCATGGCAAAGGCAGACCCTCGGCCGCTCTCGAGGGCTGCGCTGGCCAGCATGGCCCCACAGGAGGGCAGAGGCACGGGGCCGGAATGCCCCCGCGTGGTCTGCCGTGAGCAGGGCCCACTACAGCCGTGGCGCCCAGCCGGGCACGGGTGCTGCGGTCTCCTGGTGGCTGAGATGGCCTGGCGGGTGTCTTCCGGCCCTGAGGTGTGATTATTGCCTGTGTGGCCGGAGTTTGTTTTTAGGGTGGGTCAGACAAGACTGGGAGAGGGGGCTCCCTTGCCCCTCCAGAAGCGAGTGGGCGCAGGGCCGCTCCTGGCAGCCCCAAGGGGCTCCGTGGTGCAGGCCCAGCCTCGCCCCCCTCAGTGGTGACCACACGTCAGCAGTAGGCCCAGGGTGAAGCCCCTTCCGTGTCTCAGAGAGGGTAAGTGCCCAGCTCCTCACTGCAAGCGGCCTGCCCTGATTCTCCTTCGCCAGGTGGAGATGGACCATTCAGGTTTTGTCCACGTTTGTAGGCTCTTTGACTCATTTATTTCAGACGTATTTTGTGCCCAGACTGTGGAGGTCACAAGTCCCTCAGTCACCTGCGAGTGTTGAACCGGCAGTCTCGCCTCTGAGTGCCGAGAGCCGGGAATACCAGGACAGAAGCAAAACCTGAGAGGACACGAAACGCCTGAGCTGAAACCCCGGCCCTTTCCCCCATTTCAGCCTCTCGGTTCCTCTCTGGGAGCCTGCTGCTCCTTGCTTCCCCAGGGGCTGGCATTTTGGGGCACAGGGTTCCCGAGTTTTGAAACATGAGCCCACTAGCTGACCGAGATCCAGCAGCGCCTCTCTCGTCCCAGGACTGGCTGCAGTCCTTGGGGTTCCCCAGAAGGTCAGCAGAAGGTCAGCGGGCTGGGGCCACTCAGAGCCACGTGGCTCTGTGCCCCACTTGGGGCCTCAGGCATCCCCAACAGTTGTTTTTGACGGCTACCCCAAGTCCTGAGCCCAGGCTAAGCACAGGCAGAGTTAGGTTGAAAGAGGCCTCAAGGATGTAACCAATTTTAGATTCCCATTAAAATCCATTAAACTGTTTGGATTTGAGGGCTGGGGGGATACATTTCTGTTATCTGGCCGACTGACTTGTGAGAAACGTCTGAGTCCTAGCTCAGTTTGCCACCGGCCGCTGGGACCCTGCTTTCCACCAGGCTCACGGGACCCCCTGGGCCGCTGGACTCGCGGGAGGCCCGGGAGTCGCACCTGTCGGCTCCAGGGCTTGAGTCGGCCTTTCCCACGTGTGCCTGGAGCAGACGCCGGGTTGCTTCCGTCGCTGCTGTTCAGAAGTTGCCGCAGTCTTGGTGGCTTCGGGGAACACCGAAGCATTGTCTCCCGTGGGTCAGCAAGGACCGCTTTCCCTCTGGACGTTCTAGGAACGGATCCATGTCCTTGCCTTTTCTGGCTCCAGAGGCCACCCGCGTTCCTTCGTGGGGGCCACTTCCTCCGTCTGCAGAGCCTGCAGCCCCGCACCCCTCTGAGCCTGCTTGCATCTCCACGCCTCTCTCTCTAGCTTCCCGCTTCCACCTCTAAGGATCCTTGTGACCACTCTGGGCCCCCCCAGATAAGCCGGGTAACCTCCCATCTCAAGCTCCTCATTCCATCACACCTGCAAAGTCTTTCTGACATGTGGGGGTATGGGGGACTGAGATATGGCCCTTTTAGGGGCTGCAGTTCTACTGACCAGGGATGGTCTGAACTGGGGCTGGGCAGACCCTTCCAGCTCATCGGTCAGCTGGGACCTCCACTGACGCAGAGCCTACTGCTGCGCTATCCCTGGGTTTACCCCCAGATCCCCAGTCTCCCCGCACAGTGCAGGGGCTGGAAGCGTGGGAGCCACGGATGGGGCCCCAAGCCCTGCCCCCACACCCCCTTCAGGGAGGCTTCTGGCAGCCCCTACAGTCTCCCCAGCGGTGAGCACCCCCGGCCCCCAACCAGGGCGGTCGGCACACTTCAGCCCATGCCCTCTGCTTCCCGGTCAGCCCCTGTGAGTCCCCCCACAGCCCTGCGAGGCAGCTGTCCCCACTCTGCAGATGAAGAAGTCAAGCCCTGGGTGGGGAAGAGACCCAGCCCGGGCCACGTGCTCGGTGAGCAGTAGTCTGGGCCGAGGGTCCAGGGCCCTCAGTCAGGAGCAGAGCAGGCTGGAGGCTTGAGATGAAGCTCAGGTGTGTAGGCCCGGCAGCCAGCTGGGTGGACTCGCCCCTCCTGAAGGCGCATTTACAGCCTGCCCTCTGAAGGGCCCCTGTGAGCCCCAGAAAGCAGAAGCGCCCATGTTTGAGGCCCAGGGACCACAGCATAGCTGACCTTTAGCCCCGACTTCCTCGGGGTCCTGCCCTGTCTGCAGCCTCGCCTCCCGGACACCTTGAGAGTTGGCGCTAAAATAATTCCCATTTTACTGGTGAGAAAACTAAGGAGCAGAAAGGTACCTCCCTGTGTACCCCCACGGCTGGCAGCCGCCCCCTCCTTGCCCCTCTGCACCTCTGGGCAGGGCACCCAGGTTCCCCTTCCACTGACGGGGCTGGATGTTCCCCAGCTGGGCTCAGGGAACCCCGAGGATGGGCTGGGCCAGGCCATTTGTGCCAGAGTCCGGCACGCACACAGGGCGGCAGTCAGTAAGGGAGGCTGTTGACAGAGCCCCAGGAGAGGACAGAGGGCTGGAGACCGGGAAGGCCACAAGCAGCCCAGGCAGGGTGCAGCGATGGCAGGAACAGCGGCTGGTGTTGGGGCACAGACCGAACGCCGTGCTGTCCCCAGCCTGCTATTACCACACACGTGACCTCCCCGAGAGGTCACATCTCTCGACGCCTTCTCCCCAGCCTCCCAGCTCCTTTGTCTTCTCGGGTCACCCGCCTGCCACCTCTTTTCTGCAGCCACCATCTCTAGGGTCCCTGGGTCCTTTCACTAACCTGCACCCCAGGCCCCCTGCCCTCCCCAAATCCCAGGCCCACACATTCTCTCACCTCCACGTGCCCCTCGGGCCCTGTACACACAGCCTGCCCCCAAGCTCCCTGCATCCGTGGGCCGTGCCGCCTGCCACTCTGCACCCGGGTCCATCCTGTACGCTCTGTCAGGCAGAGGCTTGTCCAGACCTCACTGGACCTTCCCCGCCACCCCCGTCCCCACAGCTTGTCCCTCTTCCACCAGCACCTGTTTTGTCACAAGTCTGGGAGGGAGCCCCCGACAGAGCACAGGTCTTATAGTCTCTGGGGACACCACTGCTCAGGGCTTTGATCAGAGCTGGAGCCCAGGGGAAGCTAGTTGGCTTCCCAGGGATGAAGGCTTCCTGGAGGAGGTGCCCAGGGAGGAGCAGGACGTCACTGCCCGCTCTTTCATGCAGTCAGGTGTCCGGCCCAGAGAGGAAGGCGGGCCCGGAGCCGGGATGAGCCTGGCTGTGTGAAGGGGCTCAGGTAGACCCGAGGTGAGGGAGGTGGGTGACACAAGGCAGGTCCCCAGGTCAGGCTCAGCAGGGAGCGGGGTGCAGCTGGAGGGAAATGGAGAGTGGGACCCGAGGGCCAGGCAGGCACCCTCCTCCAGCCAGGGCTGAGCCCTGGGCCCTGAACCTGTGTTCACCCCTGTCCCTGAGCTGACGCCCAGTGCAGCTGGCCACTGGGCAGTAGGGGGCCCAGGCGAGGCTCTGAACTCCTGCCCTCAGCTTAGTCACACGCACGTCCACAGTCTCGCCACACAGTCACACAGACACACACACCAGGGCTAGTGGAAGGAAGCGGGACGTGACGACTTAGCTTCATCGAGAGGTCAAACGAGAGGGGGAGCAGGGTGCCCAACAGGGCCGGTTAGAAGAGGCAGCAAGAGCGCTGCTGGCCCCGGGCAGGGAAACTGAGGCTGGAGCCAGCCCACGGCTCCGCTGCGAGCTGGGCAGAGCAAGGGGCCCTGGCGCCTGGGCCCCAGACACTCTGGGGACCAAGTCTGGCTGGAGGAGCAGCAGGGCTCCAAGGGACGGTCACCAACCTGTGACCTTCCTGGGGCTGCTTTCTGCTTGCCAAGCCCCCCGCACCTGCTGTACGGTGGGTATATGGCCCTGAGCCCTCCCTCCTGAGGGTGGGCCTCGAGTAAGAAGCTGCATGCAGGCCCCCCGTGCCTGAGGCAGGAACCACAGGCCGGGGAAGGGCTTGCCGCCACAGTGAGCCCTGCCGCCCACTTCAGCGCAAAACCTCAGTGTCCTTCTGGGCCTTTCGAGATCCCGCAAACCAGACGAAGACACCTCCCCAGGTCTGCCCACCCCACTCCTGGCTAGGAAGCGGGACGTGACGACTTAGCTTCATCGAGAGGTCAAACGAGAGGGGGAGCAGGGTGCCCAACAGGGCCGGTTAGAAGAGGCAGCAAGAGCGCTGCTGGCCCCGGGCAGGGAAACTGAGGCTGGAGCCAGCCCACGGCTCCGCTGCGAGCTGGGCAGAGCAAGGGGCCCTGGCGCCTGGGCCCCAGACACTCTGGGGACCAAGTCTGGCTGGAGGAGCAGCAGGGCTCCAAGGGACGGTCACCAACCTGTGACCTTCCTGGGGCTGCTTTCTGCTTGCCAAGCCCCCCGCACCTTCTGTACGGTGGGTATATGGCCCTGAGCCCTCCCTCCTGAGGGTGGGCCTCGAGTAAGAAGCTGCATGCAGGCCCCCCGTGCCTGAGGCAGGAACCACAGGCCGGGGAAGGGCTTGCCGCCACAGTGAGCCCTGCCGCCCACTTCAGCGCAAAACCTCAGTGTCCTTCTGGGCCTTTCGAGATCCCGCAAACCAGACGAAGACACCTCCCCAGGTCTGCCCACCCCACTCCTGGCTGGCCCTCCCCTGCCCTCAGCGCTCCCGCACGGGCTGCCACAGACCACAGGGTGGCATCCTTGAGTCCAGGAGATTCTGCCCTCTGAGCCCTGGTGAGAAACCCCCGCCCTCCGGGCAGGCCCGTGGGAAGGGAGTTGCCCCTGGAATCACAAACCCACCTGGTGCCTCCGGGGAGACAGTCCTACCAAAAGAAACCTCCCCTGCGGCGAGCCGCCCCATGCAGGCCTGCAGGCCTGGCCTCCCCATCGCTTGCTTCCTGGCTGCCCTGAAGCCCCTTCCCCCATGACTCCCACACTCAGCCGTCACCGTCACACCAGCCTGTGCCCCAGGGCCCAGCTCCCTGCGGAGGCCTGGGCGCTCTGGGGCGGCTGCACCCAGCACCCTGGCCTGGGGGGCCCCCTGGAGGA
>SJYC01102770.1:0-82065 GCA_006408675.1 Madoqua kirkii
ATCCGTTCCTAGAACGTCCAGAGGGAAAGCGGTCCTTGCTGACCCACGGGAGACAATGCTTCGGTGTTCCCCGAAGCCACCAAGACTGCGGCAACTTCTGAACAGCAGCGACGGAAGCAACCCGGCGTCTGCTCCAGGCACACGTGGGAAAGGCCGACTCAAGCCCTGGAGCCGACAGGTGCGACTCCCGGGCCTCCCGCGAGTCCAGCGGCCCAGGGGGTCCCGTGAGCCTGGTGGAAAGCAGGGTCCCAGCGGCCGGTGGCAAACTGAGCTAGGACTCAGACGTTTCTCACAAGTCAGTCGGCCAGATAACAGAAATGTATCCCCCCAGCCCTCAAATCCAAACAGTTTAATGGATTTTAATGGGAATCTAAAATTGGTTACATCCTTGAGGCCTCTTTCAACCTAACTCTGCCTGTGCTTAGCCTGGGCTCAGGACTTGGGGTAGCCGTCAAAAACAACTGTTGGGGATGCCTGAGGCCCCAAGTGGGGCACAGAGCCACGTGGCTCTGAGTGGCCCCAGCCCGCTGACCTTCTGCTGACCTTCTGGGGAACCCCAAGGACTGCAGCCAGTCCTGGGACGAGAGAGGCGCTGCTGGATCTCGGTCAGCTAGTGGGCTCATGTTTCAAAACTCGGGAACCCTGTGCCCCAAAATGCCAGCCCCTGGGGAAGCAAGGAGCAGCAGGCTCCCAGAGAGGAACCGAGAGGCTGAAATGGGGGAAAGGGCCGGGGTTTCAGCTCAGGCATTTCGTGTCCTCTCAGGTTTTGCTTCTGTCCTGGTATTCCCGGCTCTTGGCACTCAGAGGCGAGACTGCCGGTTCAACACTCGCAGGTGACTGAGGGACTTGTGACCTCCACAGTCTGGGCACAAAATACGTCTGAAATAAATGAGTCAAAGAGCCTACAGACGTGGACAAAACCTGAATGGTCCATCTCCACCTGGCGAAGGAGAATCAGGGCAGGCCGCTTGCAGTGAGGAGCTGGGCACTTACCCTCTCTGAGACACGGAAGGGGCTTCACCCTGGGCCTACTGCTGACGTGTGGTCACCACTGAGGGGGGCGAGGCTGGGCCTGCACCACGGAGCCCCTTGGGGCTGCCAGGAGCGGCCCTCGCCCACTCGCTTCTGGAGGGGCAAGGGAGCCCCCTCTCCCAGTCTTGTCTGACCCACCCTAAAAACAAACTCCGGCCACACAGGCAATAATCACACCTCAGGGCCGGAAGACACCCGCCAGGCCATCTCAGCCACCAGGAGACCGCAGCACCCGTGCCCGGCTGGGCGCCACGGCTGTAGTGGGCCCTGCTCACGGCAGACCACGCGGGGGCATTCCGGCCCCGTGCCTCTGCCCTCCTGTGGGGCCATGCTGGCCAGCGCAGCCCTCGAGAGCGGCCGAGGGTCTGCCTTTGCCATGGAACTCCTCCGAGCCTCATTGGCTCTTGAACAGGAGAGCCGGCTCCTTCTCCTCTGCCTCCTCCACACGCCTGCCTGCACCAGGACCTAAAACGGGGCTCGAGCAGGACCACTGGCTGCAGGCCCCACGCCCCACGCCCCACGCCCCACGCCCAGGCCGGGCTCTGCACCCCGCGCCCCAGTGTGCTAGGACCAGCACCGCCCTCACTTTAGGCCGCTCCTTTCCTCTATTCACCCAGCCCGGGAGCAGCCAGGCCCCAGTAGGCTCTACGAGGTGGTGGGCTTGCAGTCCGACAGGCTCCTCAGTCTGTACCACCCTAGGCTGCTCTCCAAGGGGACCCGTGGAAAGAACCGTGAGCTCTGGAGGAAGGATGTGCTTGAGACGGTGCCTTTCCTGGGTGCTTCTGTGGCAGAGGGCGGGGTGAAAGACGGTCTCCTGCCTGGGCAGGGCCGGGCAGGTTCTAAGGATTTTGGGGTGGGGAGCGTCTACCACCAGGGGGTGTGCAGGGGCAGCCAATCAGCAAGTATCTTGCCCCACGCCCACCCCCTGTGCCTGGCGAGGGGGCCTCTGACCTGTGCCCCAGGCCTGGGTGTCTTTGTCCTCAGGGCTCCCTCCTCCTCACCTCCCAGCCCTGCCCCGGAACCAGGCTCTGGGCCGCTCTCTCTACCAACTCTCCAGACAAGAGGATGGACGGGGGCCTTTTCTCCACCCACCTGCCTGATACTGACTCAGCTCAGCCCTCTTCCAGCACCATCCTCCTGCTGGGAAGGGGGCCCTGGCACCTGGGAGCCCAGCTCCTGGGCGCTCTGGCCTCGGGCAGCAGTGTCCCCCATCCTGCAAGTGAGGCCCTGGGGCCCGGGCCCTCTTGGGCCTCCGAGCACCAGCAGCTAGCAGGTTCCTGCCACCTCCTCTTTTCTGAGCACCGAGCACCTCGTCATTTCCATAGCACTGACTTCCCGCTTCGCACAGGTGGGAGTGGACAGGCCTGGCTGCTGGAGCCTCTAAGCCCAACCCTTCCAGCTCGTCCCAGGCCACCCAGATGGCCCAGGTCAACGAGACAGCCCTGCACAGAGAACCTGCAGAGAGCAGGCTTCTAGCCTGAGCCTCAGTTTCCTCCTCTGGGACTTGGGCAGCGTACCGCCTGACTCCAAAGTTCCCAGGGCTGCTGTGACTTAACTGGAATGCCACAAGGAGATCTTGACCACCCCAGGCGACCCGACAGCTGTGTTTCTAGTGCCACCCAGGGGCCAGCAGCCCCAGAAGCGGGGCACCGATGGGCCAGAGGGATGAATGAACAAGCAGACAGATAGCTCTTTTGGTCTGCAGACTGAGCTCGGCTGAAGACCAGTTATTTTCTCCTTTTTCTTCCCCTGCCCAGCATCAGCTGCCCTGAGTGGCCCCAGGTTATTTCCGGGCGAGACTCCTTACAGTCTGGATGCACGGGGCAGGTGGGGCATTGCCTGGAATTTCAGCTGACCTCACAGAGACCCCCCCCAAGGCAAGTGGGGGCTCAAGGAGAACGGGGAAAAGTGGGCTGAGACTGCCAGCCTAGCGGTCATTCACAGGTCTGGGGAGCCTTGGGGCCAGAAGGGGGTGCTAGTTGACCCTAACTGGACCTCCCCTCTCTGGGCACCAGTTTTCCAAACTACAAAGCCAGCAGGGTGGACTGGATGCCTCCCAGAGCCCACCACCCTGGACCTAGATATAAGGAGCCCCTGTCCGAGCTGTCCGAGCTCCTGTTCTACACTCACACCCCTCTGCTCCTGCTGCTTTGCCGATGGTGGGATCCTAACTGCAAACGCGGGCGTTCCTGCGAGGAGAGGGGTTCATAGCACATGTCTCCTTACACGCAGGGTCCCCTAGACACTGGCTCTGGGTTCTTTGCGACAAACACACAGAGAAATACACGTGTTCGATGAAGGGTAAAAACTTTAAAAAGGGAAAAGTGAGTTCACATCTGGAGCAGAGCCCCCCAAGCTCACACGTGGCACGCACGACCACACACACATGGGCACAGTGCACAGCCGCCACACGTGCACACTCACAGTCCACACGCCAGTGCAACACTCGCAGTCTGACGTACGAGCACACACACAGACGCCCCGCACGCTGGCACATCCCACACACACACACACACACACGCACACGCACAAAGGTGCAAGTACAACAAAGGAAGTGGAAGAAAAGTGTTACCCATGAGGAGCCGCCGTCTCACCCGCTTGTCCACATCAGCTACTGACGTGGCACTGAGCTGAGAGCGCTCAATTGCAGCCTCATCCTTTTCTAAAACACAAGTAAGGGACAGACACGGAGCCGGTGGTTAATGAGAGCCCACTTCCCGCCTCTCGGCGTGGCGCACACAGAGCAACACAGCATGAGGGCGGCGCCGCGACCTCGCCGAGGGGCTAATCCCAGGAACCTCCAGGTGGCGAGCTCGGGGCAGGGCCAGGGTGTGGGCAGAGGAGGGGTGACCACAGCAGGACACGGATGGGCCTCAGGGCCCATCTGCAAGCGACACGCACACAGGAGGCGGCTGGGCTCAGAGCGGACAGGCCCCACGTGCGGAGGGCCGGTGAGGTTACGTGGCACTGAGCTGAGAGCGCTCAATTGCAGCCTCATCCTTTTCTAAAACACAAGTAAGGGACAGACACGGAGCCGGTGGTTAATGAGAGCCCACTTCCCGCCTCTCGGCGTGGCGCACACAGAGCAACACAGCATGAGGGCGGCGCCGCGACCTCGCCGAGGGGCTAATCCCAGGAACCTCCAGGTGGCGAGCTCGGGGCAGGGCCAGGGTGTGGGCAGAGGAGGGGTGACCACAGCAGGACACGGATGGGCCTCAGGGCCCATCTGCAAGCGACACGCACACAGGAGGCGGCTGGGCTCAGAGCGGACAGGCCCCACGTGCGGAGGGCCGGTGAGGTGGAATGCAACCGCCCGAGCGCGCGAGGACGCAGGCAGGCACAGACGCCCGGCTCGGGCTGGAGACGCAGGCTCAGGACGAGGGACAGGACAAGGGGAAAGCGCCGTGAGGTCCGGTGATGGACGCGCCTGGGCGGCAGACACCCCGTCTCATCAGAGGTGTGAACGTGGGTCAAACACTCATGCAAGACTGAGAACGAGACGCACAGGGGACAGACACACGGACACAGTGGACAGTGGCCCAACCGCACAGACACAGAGAAACCAAGGGTCTGTCGGGCAGCGCTGGTTGCCTGCTTGTCAGTGGAGGACTGGAGCGAGACAGGGGAGTGCCCAACGAGGGGTTGCAAGGTGGGGGCGGGGGGCGGCCATTTAGGAGTGGCAGAGGGAGACGGCCGCGTGCCCGGAGCTGCCAGGTGCTTCCCGGAGAGAGGCTCGCGAGCTTTTAGAGGGCTTGCACGTCCGTGCTCGGTGGGAGATGTGGGGGGACACCTCCTCCCGTCGGAGGGGTGGGGCCCCCAAGGAGCAAGGAGCAAAGGCAGGTGAAAAGTTCTCTGGGCCAGGGAGCCAGGGCCCCGGAGCTGGGCCTGGAAAAGGACTTCTAAGGAGAGGAGCGGGGCAGGGCAGGGGAGGGTGGGGGAGTTTCGCAAAGAGGAGATCCAAGCAGGGACTTACACATGCAGCAGACATTAAAAGATTAAAAAATAAATAAAAATAAGAGAGGATGAGCCAGGTGGACGAAGACAAGGTGTTAGACAAGGCGGGCAGTGTCTGGCCGGCAGCGGCCTGCGCTGGTCTGGGGCTGGCAGAGGTGGCTCCGTTGCAGGCACGGCCGCTGCGGGAGACCCCAGCAGACAGACAGGAAGGGGGGCCGGCAGCCCAGGAGAGCCCCCGGGGGACAGCGGAGACAGGGAGAGAGGCGGGAGGGGAGGTTCTAGATGGGATCAGGCTGCAATAGAGACACTGGTCTGAGACCGGGTTTGGCTTTGAGATTTTTTTGTTTTGTTTTGCTTGTTTTCTTTTGGTTGTTTGGTTTGATTTGGCTTTTGGCTCTGAAAATAATTCATGAAGGTCAGTTATCAGACAAGACAGGCAATCAGGGACCATCACCAGAAAAGCAGGAGGAATGAGATTAAAATGAAACCAAAACCGGCTGTCCGAGAGGAGAGACCACACAGAGGAAGGGAGAACCACGCAGGCAGCAGCACCTGGGTCGAGAGCCGGGCTGGGGACCGCCGCTGCCCCTCCGCCCGACTCCCCGGGGTACAGGGAGCAGCCGCAGGGCACTACAGGCTGCAGCAAACCCTGGGCTTCGTGGCCTTGCTGGCTCGCCAACCCTTTCCTATTACTCGAAAACCCCTCAAGAAATACCTTTTGCGCTGACAATAAAAAAAGGGACTTTTAAAAAAAAATGAATACAGTAACTGACTTTTTCACGACCTTCCAAGGGAGGCACTCAGCTTCTGGGGTGACACTGCAAGGACACGCAGATTGCTTCGGGAAATAGCTGGGGCTTTGTCCCCAGGCCCTCTGGCCCCGCTGCATGGGAGCATCTCTCCTCCCGGCATTCCCCGATGCCAGCAGCCTGGACTTGGGGCCTCTCGTCTCTCTGCAGCGGAGGAGCCTGGGGGAAGCCAAGGCCCCACGGGCTGCTGCTTAACACGGATCTCAGGTGAGGGCAGAGCCCCACCTTGGGCTGGACGTTGCGTGCCTTTCCAGACTGAGGCAAGCCCTGTCAGGGTGGGCAGGGGTGGGCCAGCGAGGAGACAGTAGGGCCGAGCTAGATGTGTATAAGAGACAGGGTGGGTGGTGGGTGGGAGGGGAGGACCAGGCCTGGTGAGAGGCCCCGTGGCTCAGGAGCAGAGAGCAGCTCACAGTCACCCAGACCCAACCGAGGCTTCACACCGGCCCTCTCCCCAGGTGTTCCAGACAGACAAGACTGAAAGCAGGTTCTCAGAAAACCTCCTGGTTTTCCAGATGCTGTGGAGGCAGGCTTGCACCAGGCCAGGGTAGGGTGGGGGGCTGCTACAAGGGGAAGGGGTCTCTGGCGCGTCAGGGGAGGACACCCCCGTGCTTCTGGAACAGAGGCTGCCCTCCGAGGCGCACACACACTTCCTCCTCCCCACAGGCCACCTGCCTGGGGCCACCCCCGCCCCCCACACTGAGGAAGAAGACCCTCAGAAAATAGGCAGCGACCCAGAGCAGAGGCGCCTGGTCCTGGGGGCTGGACGACCCTGCTGAGTGTCTGCAGAAAGCTGCCCCCGGGGGACGCCCAAAGCCAGCCCCACTGGCCCCAGGGGGCGTTCCTTGTCTCGTTCCCGAGCTTCCTCCTTGGAAACCAGGGTGCTGCAGGGCATGGCCACTGTCGGGCCACATGGTGGGTGGGTGGGAGAGCACCCCGAGGGGGGCCGGGCGGCACAGGGTGCCAGCGCTAGGCGGGGGCGCCTACTCACCGATGCATGTCCGGCCGTCCGAGTGGAGGGCGTACTTCTGGTGGCAGCCGCACGTGGGGCCCGTGTCCGTGTCCTCACAGCTGTGCTGGCAGCCTCCGTTTCCATAGTTACAGGTTACTAGTGAGGCCCCGAGTGCACGTAGGTGTGTATAAACAGAACAACAAAAACGATTAGTTTATTGCTGTTGGCTGTTTCTTTTGAGTGGTCGGGGAGGGGCGTGAGGGCGAAAGATGATGAGTCGGAAGCACAAACTTCCTGGGACATCAGCCCCTCTGGGCGGGTGGACGGAACCACTCACTCCCTAGAGGGGCCCTGGGGAGGGAAAGAGCACGGACTCTGGGTCATCTGGACTTCGGATAGGGCACACAGCGGCGCTCGTTCAGAGAAAGGGATTAAGCTGGATGATTTTATCCTTTCTAGGTTGCAAAGGGCGCTTTAAGACAGCCAGTCTGGATGGGCCACATGTCTGTTAACACGGGCTGGACGTGAAGCAGCTGGGGGTGGGGGGTGGCGGGCCCCTGTGAGGGGCGCTCATTTCTTCAAGCTCTCGAAGACCTCTCCTCGCCTGTGCCTCAGGGCATATGGAAGAATGTCCCCACGGATGCCTCTTCTCACCAAGTCCCAGCAGCCCCCTCAATCTCTATCCATCCTGAGCCCTAATCCTCCCAAGGAAATGTCCAAACAGATGGAACATATGTGCGTTAAGGTCATCTCAGATGCAGTTTCGAAAAGGACCTTTTATTTTAACATGTCACATAGCGTGCAGTGTCTGTGGCCTGCGGGAGCTGGTGTCCTTCAGCCCAGAATCTTAAAATGTTTCAGATCATCAGTACATGGGGTGCTGAAAAGGGGGCTGAACAAGCAGGGGCCAGTCTGAAGTAGGGAAATGAGCCGTTCATTCGCTGTAGAGAAAACTCAACTGTTCTCTCCTTCTAGGGTGAGGGATGTGGCTCAGGGAGACCCAGGATCTCCACGGGAGGGCGTCTTGCTGCCCCTGATTTAACACTGAAGATGGCAGGGTGCACGCCACCTGTAAGCAAATGGTCCTCTGGGGCCTCGAGGACACGGTGTCTTCCTGGGGACCTTAACCGTTTGTCCAGCATTGGACTTACACTGAATTTATTTGAAAACTTTAGTAATGATCAAGTATGCAGAAATAAATTTCAGAAAACCATGGTCAGAGGGGCAAAAAATTCCAAATGGGCAGAGCCTGAATGCTGTTCTGTCAGGTGAATCCAGCAGCGGGGCTGGGGCTAGAAGGTGGCAGCTCCCCGTGAAGGACTCCAGCGTTTCAGGACTGAGTTCCACGGCTGCCTCTGCCAGAGAGCAGCACGGAGGCCCCGGGGCTTCCAGCCTGACAAACTGGACACGGCCAGTCTCCCTGCCGGGTGAGGACGACGCGAGGAGAATGAGTCCTGCTCAGCGTCCCGGACACTGACCCTAGTGACCAGAGGCCCTGGTGGGAACTTTCACGACCTTCCAAGGGAGGCACTCAGCTTCTGGGGTGACACTGCAAGGACACGCAGATTGCTTCGGGAAATAGCTGGGGCTTTGTCCCCAGGCCCTCTGGCCCCGCTGCATGGGAGCATCTCTCCTCCCGGCATTCCCCGATGCCAGCAGCCTGGACTTGGGGCCTCTCGTCTCTCTGCAGCGGAGGAGCCTGGGGGAAGCCAAGGCCCCACGGGCTGCTGCTTAACACGGATCTCAGGTGAGGGCAGAGCCCCACCTTGGGCTGGACGTTGCGTGCCTTTCCAGACTGAGGCAAGCCCTGTCAGGGTGGGCAGGGGTGGGCCAGCGAGGAGACAGTTCTTCCGAGCTCTGGGTTCCGAGAGACAGCTTGCACCCTGCCAGTGACTCTGCAGAGGACGCAGGCCTGTCTGAGGCCGCTCTGGCGCCTCTCTCTCTCTCGCTCCCTGCGTGGTAGGCCTACATGACTCACAGACCACACGGGCCGAGCTGTGCACACCCAGGGAGCAGCCAGCTGGTTCGTGGAAGTAAACACTGGAGCCCTGAGCGCTCGGCACACCAGAGGAGGACGGAAGACACCTCCACTGGCTCTGGAGGAAGGAAAGTTTGGGCAGGCTAGGCCAGGCCTCAGCCCCCAACCCAACTCCAGATCTAGAATTTCTGGGGCCTCAGGTGACCTCAAGGGCTAGTGGGATGTCTCAGAGCTGACTTTACGCTAATCCTGCCACATTAACCCCACAGGAGACACCACAGCTGGCTGGGTGGACGGCCAGGGTGCAGTGCCTCTGAAGGAGGGCTGCAGACGGTCACCCACTCCTTGGCTCTGGGAGGGGACCGGGCTCTCCCCACACCTGGACAGCACCCGGGCACCGGGCAGAGTGGGCTGGGCTGCCATTTGCTTCAGCTGAAGTTCAGGGCTCAAGCTGAGCTCTTCTTGGGGCCTCTCGTCTCTCTGCAGCGGAGGAGCCTGGGGGAAGCCAAGGCCCCACGGGCTGCTGCTTAACACGGATCTCAGGTGAGGGCAGAGCCCCACCTTGGGCTGGACGTTGCGTGCCTTTCCAGACTGAGGCAAGCCCTGTCAGGGTGGGCAGGGGTGGGCCAGCGAGGAGACAGTTCTTCCGAGCTCTGGGTTCCGAGAGACAGCTTGCACCCTGCCAGTGACTCTGCAGAGGACGCAGGCCTGTCTGAGGCCGCTCTGGCGCCTCTCTCTCTCTCGCTCCCTGCGTGGTAGGCCTACATGACTCACAGACCACACGGGCCGAGCTGTGCACACCCAGGGAGCAGCCAGCTGGTTCGTGGAAGTAAACACTGGAGCCCTGAGCGCTCGGCACACCAGAGGAGGACGGAAGACACCTCCACTGGCTCTGGAGGAAGGAAAGTTTGGGCAGGCTAGGCCAGGCCTCAGCCCCCAACCCAACTCCAGATCTAGAATTTCTGGGGCCTCAGGTGACCTCAAGGGCTAGTGGGATGTCTCAGAGCTGACTTTACGCTAATCCTGCCACATTAACCCCACAGGAGACACCACAGCTGGCTGGGTGGACGGCCAGGGTGCAGTGCCTCTGAAGGAGGGTTGCAGACGGTCACCCACTCCTTGGCTCTGGGAGGGGACCGGGCTCTCCCCACACCTGGACAGCACCCGGGCACCGGGCAGAGTGGGCTGGGCTGCCATTTGCTTCAGCTGAAGTTCAGGGCTCAAGCTGAGCTCTTCTCAGCCATGCACGCAGCCTCCTTGTCCCTGACCTCCACCTCCCAGACCAGGTTCGTCCCTCAGGAGATGTTCTCTGAGCAAACCATCCCCTTGTAACACTCGCCCCACACAGAACCGGAGGACCAGGTGGCCAGGCAGTTGGTCCCAGCCACTGCCTGTGGCCCACAGCTCTCTCCCCGGCGCTGAGCTCAGGGCTCGGCCGGGGCGGGCCTCAGCCAGTCTTGCTGACCGAAGGAGTGTGCCTTCCTCATGGCCCAGCCTGTCACACGAGTCTGGCCATGCCATGTACGCCGGTCTTTGGCCTTTGTCCCGAGGGAGCTCAGAGTGCCTGCGAGGAGGCCGGGAAGCTAGAGCTAGGCCTTTTCTACTCTGCAGGTTGCCGGGCGGCAGGAGGCTTCTCTGCAGCTGCAGGGGCTCATCTGGTGCAGAGGGCAGGAGGGCCTGGCCGGAGCCCCAGGACTGCAGGCGGGCACTGCCCCGCCCACAGGGTCCCTGCTCGGCTGCCCCTGGGGGACAGCATGTGTGTTGATCCCCGCGATCCTGCAGGACTGATTAGGACAGGAAGCCTGCTCCACACCCGGGACCAAACCTGGGCAGAAGGAAGTGGCTTCACTCTGGGGAGTCAATGAGTCATGACTGGGGGCAGGAACACAAGCTCCCTGGTGACGGACTGTGATACTTGTGGGTCCCCAAGCTCTTGGTGACTGAGGGGAGCGGAAGGCAGATGGAGAGGCACGATGGCCAAGGATGACAGGCCGGCGAGCGCCGCTTCCTTTAGGAGGGCTGCGGCCTCAGCCTCCCGGTTCAGGGGCCAGGCTGGGCGCACTCTCAGGGACCTGGAGCCAGGCTCCTCCACACCACTTTCCTACAGCAGAAAGCGGGCCTGTCTCTGGCCGAGATGGGCGGCGCTCACAATGGCCTCCCTCCGCTCTTTCTCAGAATTGAGGCAAACGTCCCGTCAGGCCGGGCACCCTGGCTGCCGAGTGAGCAGAGGCTGTGCCCGCCGCTCACCAGGCGATGCCAGGAGGCTGCCCTGTGGCCAGGGCTTGAAGTGCTGAGTGAGTCTGCCCACCGTCCTACTTTGTTTGCTCGGGAGCTGGGTGGTCACATTAAGAGGCTGGACTATGACCTCCAAGCCGGTCTGGAAATGGCACCTCTGACAAGAAACTTCATTCAGTCCCAATTTCCCAGGGTATCTTCATGAACAGTGGGCCCTTGCAAAGCTAGGAGATGAGCTCTGGTCTTTGATCCTGGCATAAGCTTAGCACAGCTTGAGCCAGGACGGCCCCCACAAACCGAGCTCCTCGCAGTCTTTACAGCATTCTGTTAACAAGGGCTGCCCTGGCCCATTGAGAACGCGCGGCCCCTCCATCCCGGCTGGAGAGTCTGAGCTCAGGGCCATGGGACAGAGGGTGGGGAAGAAAGGGGTTACAGTGAGCGTCACAGGGCGACCACACAGGGCGCTGTGTGAGGCCCAGCCCAGGCCTGGGGCTGCGTCAGTGATATTACGCTAGGGAAGCCCTGAGTCTGGGGTTCACGGCCCCCATCCCTCCTGCCTCCCAGGCCCCTTGGGGCCCCACCCTTCTCTCCACCCCGGGGGACTGAGCATATTCTTTGAGCAATGTCCAGCAGACTAGACAGCACCCCCCACCCCGCCCCAAGCCATGGCAGGGGACGCGTGCGGATGTCGGACCCGCGTGCCTCCATCTACCTACGTGTGCAGTCCTTCTGGTTTTGGGCAAGGTCAAAGCCGGGCCTGCAGTCGCAGGCCACCCCACCTTTGGGCGTCTCCCGGCAGATGTGGGCACAGCCATGGTCTTTGTTCATGCAGTTCATACCCTCTGGGAAGAGACAGACGGGAAGGGGTTGGGGACCAGGGAGGGAGAAAATTTCAGGCTTAAAGGAAACCACCAGGGAAATGGCACACCAAACGTCATGTTCTTGGGCAGCCATTAGCACACGCACGGCACGCACATGTTGGGGCGCACCTCGCCACCCAGACGGAGACCCTTTAGGGAGAAGCCAAGGACACGGTACCCAGGTCTGGAGGCACCAGGCCTTGTCTAAGGGGTGTGAACGAGCTCTCCAGATCCGCAGAGGAGGTGTTCCTGACCCAGCTCAGATTACAGGGCCTGGGCTGCACAGAGCGCTTTCCAGGCCAGGGCTTTGGATGGTTCGCCCACTAACGCAGGTGGAGGTGGATTTAAAAGGACGGCAGTGGTGCACAGCACTTTTCAGTTTGTGCAGGCACGTCCCAGCCCCCACGAGGCAGGTGGAGACTTTCATGTCCGCCTGGGCCCAGAGAGGAGTGCAGACAGGTCGGGGGGCTGGCAGGCCCTGGCTGGCCTTCAGCTGTTGCACCCAGAGGTGCCGGCAGCCCGCTCAGCCCCCTCACTGCATTCCCGCACAAGTCAACGCTGCTGTGCTGGGCCCCTGGGCTCCAGGGCAACCGAGGGGTCCTCACCAGCGTCTCGGTTGGGCCCTGAACTAACCACGGCTCTACCACGCCCAGCTGCCAGAGGGGGTCTCCACGGGTGTCTGGTCATTGCAGCACACCCCCCTGGACCCACGGAACACCCAGCCCCAGAGCAGAGCCCCGCGGGCCTCGGGCCCTCTGGGTTTACTCCAGGTCAGGCCACACACACCACGGTGTTCCTAATCTCAGCCGGAGATTCCTGCTGGTTGGCAGATGCTCCTTTTTAAATCCATCTTAATTTTTTGCATATCTCACGCATCTTTTCCTCTGAGGCCTCGACTTCAAAAGGCAATTAGCCAGGGACTCCCCTGCTGGCTGGGAAACTCAGAAATGGGAGACTGCTGTGGGAGGGTGGGCAGGGAGGGGGTGGTCTCCTCACTTCCTGTCCTGGCACCCCCATGCTCTAGCTGCAGCAGGCTTTTTTATCTGGAAACTCGTTCATGTTGGCCCTGCCCAGCAGGCCTCTCCAGCTGACTCAGAAGCCCCGTCCCTCCCAAGGCCGGCTGGGTTCCCCGTCTCCTCCCCTCCCAGGCTCCCAGTCTCCACCGAGAGAGGTACCACAAGGACTCGACCCGGGCCCTGGGTTATAAACCCCAGTCTTTACCAGCCCCCACCCTCCAAGGCCTCGCTGAGTGCAGAGCTGGGCTGCTCACGGGCTTTGAGGCCAGCGACTACAGACCATTCGCCCCAGAGTTCTGGCCTCTACATGCTGCCCAGTGATGTGTGTGCCCAGAATTTCACCAAAATGCACTGAGGACCCTGCAGTCATCAGGGAGAAGGAGGGTTCCCTGAGGTGGCCTGTTTGTTCCCTCGCCCAAGTCACCCGTGGTTGCTGGGATGTTCTCTCCACCTCAGAAGACCTGATCTCCCCTCCCGGTCTGCCTGGAGCGGCTTGGAACCCCCTTCAGTTGACCCCAGTTGATGTTTATCTTCCTGGTGATTTGTGAGGAGTTTCCAGAATTTATGAGGTCAGGGGTCAAGTGAGAGGGCAGAGGTCACAAGTCCATCAAGAGGCTAAATACAGATGAAATGAGAGCTGCCGTCTGCCCACGCTGCCTGGAGACTCCTCCCCCAGGTGACTCGCGGGTCTCCCCTTCCAGCTGAGCACTGGCTTGATCATGACCTCATCCACGGCAAGCACAGGCGCGGGGCAACTGGGCAGTGACAGATATTTCAAAACACAAATACCCTGGCAGCTACAATCAAGACCGACAAAAAGTCTGAAGCTGAATAAAACAGAACAAGAAAAATCAAAATGAATGAAGCGTGCGTTTTGCTGACCTCTGGTTTCATCTGATTTTATTACTCTTATTATTCCTTCGCCTCAATTTTTCTCACTTAGGCAAATCAAATTGTCAAACTAGAGCCCGAAGAGCTTGGGTTTATGTGTTTAATATATTACGGCTATAAATATTTACTAGAGATTAAATGGGGAAATTTATATTTACTATTGAAAATTAAAATTCATTACACATTAACATTTAGTATGCGCGTGTGTGTGCTCAGTTGCTCCAGTCGTGTCCAACTTTTTGTGACCCCACGGGCTGTAGCCTGCGAGGCTCCTCTGTCCATAGGATCTCCCGGCAAGAATACTGGAGTGGGTTGCCATGCCCTCCTCCAGAGGATCCTCCCGACCCAGGGGTTGAACTGGCAAGTCTCTGGCATATCCTTCATCGAAGGCGGATTCTTTGCCTCTGAGCCACCTGGGAGGCCCTAACATATAGTTTGTTAAAAACTATTTCCCCAAACAAGGGGAGAGCTGGCTGACAGAAGTCTTTGCAGAGGAGACAGGAGGGGTGGGTACTGATTCTCAACCACACTGTTTGAATTCCTGGGGGCACAGCTGGGCCTGGAGCCCTGCCCCTTAGTTCTCCAGGCATTTGTCCCTCTCCTCTGCTAGCATCTCGGTTGGCTGGGTCTGGCGCTGACTGTCCCCACAGGGAAGGGAGGGAGAATGGGATAGCCTTGCCCTCCTCCACGAGGGTCTGGGGCAGAGGCTGGGTCTCCCCATCCCAAGCATCCCCCATCCTGGGAAGCAGGCTGATGGGGAGTGAATAGCTGGGAGCAGCAGCTACCCACAGCCAGGCTCACGTGTGGCTAGTTTGCTCAGCCCGAGAGCTTCCCAAGGTACCTTCTCCTTGAGATGGTGGTTGTCAGACGATCACCATCACGTTTAAAGATGACCCTAGCAACCACTCCACAGAGGGCTACAACTGCCTAGCTAGGAGCCAGGGGTGCGGCTTCCTCTAGGCGGGTGACTCAGCAGGATGCGGGAACTGTGTGACTTCCCCTCCACTCTGGGGCAGCACTGGCTTCCACAGGCCACTGGAAGGTCGGCTTCACGCTGGGAGAACCACAGACGGATGGCTCCGCGCCATCCATCTTACAAATGGTTACAAATGGGGAGCGAGAGGCCTTGAGGCAGGAGGGATGTCCCAGGTCACACGGCAGGTCTGGAACCCAGGCCGCTGGGCTCCCATCCATGGCTCTCTGTTCTGGGGTTCACTGTGTGAGTTGTGTGGGACTCAGATAGCTGGCAGGTGGCACATGTTTTCTGGGGTGAACAGAACCAGGAAGCCGGCACAGAGCTGGTCTAGTAAACCGTTCAGTTCAGTTCAATTCAGTCGCTCAGTTGTGTTCGACTCCTTGCGACCCCACAGACAGCAGCATGCCAGGCCTCCCTGTCCATCACCAACTCCTGGAGTTTGCTCAAACACAAGTCCATTGAGTTGGTGATGCCATCCAACCGTCTCATCCTCTGTCGTCCCCTTCTCCTCCCACCTTTAATCTACCTGCCACTATTAACTGTCTTCAGAATTAAGAGCCTATGAAAACTGAAGGCAGGTTCAGACTCCGGGAAGCTCTCTGGGCAGCCCCTCGACAGAGCACAGAACCCCGTGTTCCTCTTTGCCCCTCTCCCAGCCTCCGCGGAGCATGAGGCTAGAGCCTCAGCTCTCCTGCAGAGCCATCAAGTCCGCCTGAAGGCTCGTCCCTCTGGCTGAAGCCTGAAGCCAAGGCCCCCCTCCAGCCTCTGAGGACAGCGGGAGGCTTCTCAGCACCGGTGCTCTATGACTGCGGGGGTCCCAACCCTCACCTGCTTGTCCTCTGAGATATCACTCTCCCTCAACGGCCACTGCCAGTCTACCCACTGGATGGGAGGAAGCAGGGCGGCCATGCCCTGGGCAGCTGCTCCTTGAAGGGTCCCAGGCTCTCAGCTGACCAAGGTCGACTCTGGCCGCCTCCTGAGCAAGGGGAGAGCTAAGGTCTGGGCTCTGCTCTCCCCAGGCCCAAGCTGAGGGGCGCCCCTTGTCGGCTGCCCGACGCCCTCGCTCCGGGTGCAGCACATCCCCTGGCTTTGTCCCGTCCTTCAGCGGGCACAGCGCTGAGGGGGGGCCAGTCAGGCTCTGCGCTTCCTCTGGTGCGTGTCTGCCCAGGGCTGGCCCACCCACCCGCCAGCAAGCTCCCGAGGCGGTCTCCCTGCTGTGTCCCAGGCCCAGCGTCCTGGCTGCACGTGGCGAGCGCTTAGGACATCTTACTGGGGAGCAAGTGCCAAGGCACCAGGCGGAAGGGCCAGCCCCCAGGCCAGGACGACGGCCCGGCCTGGCGCTCACCCCACCAAGACACGCTGAGGAAGACTGAGCCTCGCGCACGAGGTGCTGGGCCCAGGACCCGCCTGCTCATACCTGGGCCCCTGGTCTGAGGCCTTCTTCCCTTTTCTTAGCTGAGAAATGAGTTGTCAGCATCTTTACCTCCGAGGGTGGCCGTAAGACTCAAACGAGAAGACTGAGAAGACTGTGAGATGTGAACCTCCCCGAGCAGGTTCTTGGAAAGCAAAGCTTTTAGCCGTGGCTCCCGCAGCACTCTCCCCGTGTTAAACACGAGGAGCTGCACAGCTGCTCTCGCCGACTGTGGGTGGTTTGAGGGCAGACCCGAGCTTTACTGTTGTCTGTATCCTGACTACCCAGCACAGGGCCTGGACCAGAGCTAGGGGTCAGCAAGCAGCAACTCAAAGAAAGCAGAGAAGGAGCGGGTGAGAAAGTGAAGGGAGGGCAGGAAAGGAGAGAGACGCGGTGGAGAAAGAGGACAGGGAAGTGGAGGCTTTCTTATCTTCGAGCCGCGTAAACACTGCCTTATCTGGGGGACAAGGCAAGGGGCTCAGGGAATTTGGAAAGCGCCACTGCGGCACGCGCTGTTGTGTTTCTGTGAAACGCAGCAACCTCAGGGTGCCCGAGGCAGGGGACTCACGACCCAGGTTACAGGCTCTGAGAAGTCCTGCAGGCTCTCGTGGGATTGGGACCCCTGCCCCTCACTTAACAGGACGCCCTGGGAAGCCCTGGATTATGGGCTGAGACCCCAGGGTGGCCCACTTCAGTTCCTCACCTTACAGATGGGGTCAGGGGTGCTGAGGGACTCGGCGGCACAGAACGGGGCAGGGAACAGGGTGCGTGCTCCATCGCCTGGAGCCTGGCATGGCTTCCTCTGTGCCTTGGAGCCTCAGGGGTAGCAGACGGCTCTGCTGAGGGCCACGGGGCCCAGTGGAAGTCTGAGTGTGCAAGGTGAACCCCCAGGGCATGCAAGGGGCGTGCCCCCAAGCGCTTCTGCCCCGGGAGAGGGGTCCTGGGCGCCACACTGGAAGGGGCCTCAGGCCTCTCACCCAACTGTGGCCCCACCCCCTGAGGCAGCCAGGCCCGTCCCTGCCAGGCAAGCCATCTCCATGCGTGCCAGGCCGCAGGCTCCTTCAGAGCAAAGGGCTGAGCCTAAACCAGGCACAGAGCAGGCTTCTCCGAGCCTGCTGGACTGACGGACCTGGCTGACTCTGTCCTGCTGCAGCCCCCTGCTTTGCACCGTGCCTGCTCCTGGGAGCTGGACAGGAGAGCTGGCTGGGACCAGGGGCGCCCGCGGCCTCGGCCCTGCTCCCCATCTTGATACCACGCAGTGTGGAGTCCAGTGGAGAGCCCCCTCCATCTTCCCTCCTCGTGGGGAAGTGAGATAGGGTTTCAGTGCTGTTCCCAGAAACCCCGGCCCTTGGGAGCCTGGTGCCAGTCAGGCCACGCTGCTTGCCAGGTCGAATCTAATTTGATCCAACCCCTCCAAATCCAATTAAGTCCTGCAAGCTCGGACCGTGTGTCTCCTCGGTGCCCGGGATGGGGCGGGAGCCGTGAGGACGCAGCACCTGCGTGGCCAGCTTGCCGAAGTCCGTGCTCAGACTCTGACCTTTGCTGCGGGGCCTTGGGTAGTCACTTCACCGTTCTGAGCCTTGGTTTTCACCTGTGACCAGTGGCCACTTGGGAGACCCGCCTCCCAGTGCTCGCTCAGCGTGCAGGCTCCCTCTCGGGGCCAGTGAGGCTGGCTGGGGGCAGGTGAGGACTTGAGGGCCTCTTCTTCGGGTGGGGATGCATTCTGTGGTAGAAAGGTCTCTGGAGGCTGCATGGGGGCCGTCTGCGGGGTTGGGGTGCAGCTGGAGGCAGGTGGGGGGTGCTACTGTAATCACCCTGAACTCGACGAAGGAGCCTGAAGGGATCGTGGCTACTGTGGGGACGGGGGTGAAGGCTGGGTTGGGTCACATTTCAGAGCCCTCTCCTCTCAGTGTTCCGAAAGCCAGGGTGTGGGGACTCAGGCTCTGGCTCTCCTCTCAACCCTCCCTGTAAGCCTGAGATGGGGGTATGCCCATGGCAATCGCACACACAAGCCCACGAGGCTGGCTCAGGTGAGGGGAAAACGCACCAGGACCACGCCGTGCCTGAGAACTCAGGGCCACACCTCCTTCTCCCAAGGGCCCTGTGCGTCCTTCTGATGGCCCCTCCCAGGGTCCTGGTCCTCTTCAGGCCCTGGGACAGATCCCACGGCCCTTTCCAACCGGGGCCTATTTTCCCAAAGGCCTTCTGTCAGTTTTGGAAGCTCTCAGGAGCGTGTACAGAGGTGAGCAATGGAGGAATCTGCCTGCCCCAAACCAGCATGCACACGCTGTGTCTTCTGTAAAGCAAAGTTCACGGATGCATCTAACGCGGGCAGGGTGCGGGGGGCCAATCTGTCTGCCCTGAGGAGCCGGCCTTTCTCATAGCCCCCGGGCCCAAGATAACAGAACTGGAATGTGTGTCGCTCAGGGGTCATTGCTATGGCGACTTCATCAATAACACTGTTTTCCACATCCCTGTCCCTTCCACACAGAGGAAGGGAAGGCAAGCTGGGAACGCAGAGCGGGGAGGAGAGAACAATGACCTTGCCCCGCCTCCCTCAGCTCGGAAGGAAGGGGCTCGCCTCCCCTTCCATCTCATCGGTAGGAAATTATGGAGCCCAGAAAGAAGCTGCAGCCTTCCCCGACCCAGACCCAGCAGGCTGGCCAAGCCAGGCAGGGAAAAACAAACACGGGCTCCCATGTGCTTTGGCCAGGGGCTGAAGGGAACGTCAGGAGGGTTCTGCCGTTGGGGGAAGGCGCCAGGGCAGCAACAAGGATGGGACCGTGGGAGCGGCGATGGGGACAAGAGCTGCACCCGTCCGCCCGGAGCCGCCCGTGTGCCAGGCTGGCCTGCACACTTGGCGCGTGCCATCTCACCATTTCTCCCCTCCACCCCACCACCCCAGCAGCACGCTCCCGCCCAGGCCCCTAATGGGTGAGAACACTAAGGGACCGAGAGGTTCAGAGCTAGGGGAGCTGGCTCTAGGGCCAGCCCGCAGGCGAGGCGGACGGCGGCAGCTCTGGCCGGCCAGAGACTCACTGCAGCTGAGCGGTGGCCAGAGGGACCCTTACTGGCCGTGCCGTTCCTCAGTCGTGTCAGGCTCTTTGCAATCCCGTGGACTGCACATGCCAGGCTCCCCTGTCCTCCAGTATCTCCTGGTGTTTGCTCAGATTCGTGGCCATCGAGTTGGTGATGCCAACCAACCATCTCATCCTCTGTCGTCCCCTTCTCCTCCTGCCCTCAATCTTTCCCAGCTTCGGAGTCTTTTCCTATGCGTTGGCTCTTTGCATCAGGTGGCCAAAGTACTGGAGCTTCTCAGGACCCCTCTTCAAAGTAGATTCTACTTAATCCCACTTTGCAAATGAGGAGACTAGCACGGAGAAAGACGGGGGCACTTGCCCCAAGGACACGGGTGGGACAGGCATTCCCACTTCAGAAGCTGTGCTCCTGGGGGACTTCCAGTACATCCGCTTACGTTGTCTCTCCAAACCCATCTCAATGCCAGCTTCTCACCCCAAACCTCCCCCAAGACAGGGAGTGCCATCTCCACAGTCCTCAGACCCCCGGCCTGAGCTGGCTGCAGGCAGGAGCATGCTCCGTCCCCTCCTGGTCGGCAGGGCCCAGCACCAGGTCGGGGGCGGAGGCAGCTGTGAGAACACAGGCCCTTATCACGCCACCCTGCGAGGCGAGCAGCTATCATCATCTTAGAGTTATTCCAAGAGGCTGAGCACCTTGTCCCTGGTCACTTGGGTAGGATGTAGGAGAGCTGTAACTTGGGGTCTGTCCTGTGTGACTTGAAGACCGGCCCTTCTCCAGCAGCAGCAGAGGGAACTTTCTAGAGCATAAACTTGATGGTGTCTTCCTATTGCCAAAGTCTTTTCACCGCCCTGCCCCAGCCAGGGCCCAGGGTTAGGCTGAGAGCTCTTGAGCGGCACTCCAGGCCCTCTTCACCTCTGCCTGCCATGGCTCCGGAGAACAGGGATGCTCGGCTGTTGGCCAGCAATTTGAGACTCCACTTGGGCGTCACCTCTTCTAGGAAGCCTTCCTTGTTTCCACCCTCCCCTCAAGTCCCTAGGCTGGATAAGCGGCCTGGTCTGGGCCTCCACAGCCCTCTGGATTCCCCCTCATAGCACCCACCACATTCATTGTAACTTCTGGGTTACTTGGGTCTCCCCCACCAAACTGGCGGCTCCTTGAGGGAGCAAGGCCTGTGCCCAAGTCACCTCTTTGCTCCCTGGGGCCCTGCACGGTGCTCGTTTCAGGCCTGAGAAATGGTGCTGAACCCAGTTGCACTGCCAAGGGGCCTGGGTTCAGCCACTCTGGGCTTTGGATTCCAGGCCAGAACACCTGCCAGTACTCACACAACAGAATGCTCCCGTCCGCAGGCCCAGGCCTGGCTGCTGTCTGCAGAGCGCTGCTGGCCCCGAACTGGGCCGCCTGCCTGGCTCTACCACGACCCCCTAATTACCCTCCAACAACATCTGCGCCTGGATGGTGCTTCCAGAACCTCTCATTACGAGGCCTGGGCTTAGCAGAATGCAGGGCTCTGTCTCCCATCCTGTGTCCCCCGAATTACACCCTCCTGGGCAATTCCAGGGCCTGGCTGGGGTGCCGGCAGCTGGATGCCCCACACTAGACCCCTAAGCTGACCAGAAGCCCAGGCCACTCCAGGCTGCATCCCTGGGGGTGGTCCTTACCTGGGACATAGGGTTCAGGCTGGGCTTCATGTACTCGGAGGGGCTCAGGACTAGGCCGTGTGCCAGGCTCTCTGCTGGTGCCTCTGTCTCTACAACTCTGCATGGCAGGTGCCATCAGCAGGCCCACCTGAGAGGTGACGATGCTAAGGCTCAGAGGGAGGTCTCCCACTTTTTCGGGGAGAGGTGGGGACCCGCCCCCATTGTGGCCGTTGGGGACCAGCCCCCATTGTGGCCATCCCAACGGCAGGCCCGCAGGGGGTCCCAGCCCCTTGGCTAGATGCTTGCTTCACAGCCCCCCAGCCCTGCGCCCGCTCAGCTGCCTCGATGGATCTCGGGGGGACTGGGCTCTGCTCCCCCTGCTGACCAACGTCTCACAGCCTCTGTTGGCCCAACCCTCTTCTTGCTGCTCCCACCGCCCACTCCCAGGCATACAGACCCTACAGCCCTCCACCACTTCCACCCCAGGGGCTGGGCGAGGGGGCACTGGGCCTTCTGAGTGCACACCCCACCTTCTCGTAGCACTTGCCGCCCAGCCCTCGTCGGATTTGACCCCTATGCCCTCCACGTTCAGCTGCTCAGCTGCCTGCGTGCTTTCCCTCCATGAATCCCGAGGGGGGCCTTCTGGCTGGCAGCCCCTTCCGCAGGACGAGCACACTTCTCGGCTGTGCCTTCACCCCACTCTCCTCTCCCGGGGCTGGACCCCGGGCCAGCCCGGTGTAGGCAGGCACCCACAGTGAGGCAAGCCCCTCAGTAACCTGATCAGCGCAGCCGGGAACCAGGGAACCCAGCCGGAGCCTGGCTTCACACACGGGGAAACAGCCAGAGTGGGCCGGCCTTCCGGAGAGCCAGGACTGGAAAGGGACCTGGAGAGCATCTGGAGGAAGCCTTTCCTTCTCCACCGAGGAGGCTGAGGCCCACCGGCCAGGACTCGCCCCGGGCCCCGCAGCAGTCAGCATGGCGTCCACACCCAGCCTCCGTGCTCCCAACCCCTGGGCTGCTGATGCCTCAGGTTCAGAGCTCTTTTCACCACTCAGAAAGTGGCTCACGAGGCACTTCCGGTTTGGGAGCTGACTAGCCTTTGGGCCCACCTCTTCCTTCATCCCCGTGTTCGGTACCTTTGCTGGCACCACCGTGTCCAGGCCCTGTGCTGAAGCTGCCAGCAGAGCCAGCCAGGGCGCCTGCATGTTGTGGGGGCTTTTTCAGCTAAAACCAAGCCCTCTGCCACGGCTGCTCACCAAGTGTGTACATGGACAGACAGACAGATGGAGAGACGGAGAGCTGAGACCCTGGCCGGCTCCTGGTCTACCAGATAAGAGCAGAGGGGCAGAGCTGGCCTTCTTGGAAAGCAGGGGTGGACCCCAGCCCCCTTCAGCCCCTCACCTCTGGTTTCTGGGCCGGTCCTGGCACTGCGGGGCCCTGGAAGGCCGCCTCTGTGAGATGGGAAGGAAGCTGTCTAAGGGCCGTGAGCGCGACACACGTGGGCAAACGTGGGCAGCGCTGCAGCTGCCCCAGGGAGGCAGGCATCGCTGAGGTGGGGCGGGCCCGGTGCTCACCAGCTCCACTTCCCGTGGCCCTTTCTAAGGCGTGTGGCCTGGAACTTGCTTGGTTTCCTCCTCTGGGAAGGGGAGGAGGGAGGTTGTTGAAGGATACTAAAGTGGAGAGGTCTCTAGCTCAGGGTCCCTGAGCCCCTTTAAGATGAGCTGGTGCTCAGTGAAAGCTCCCCAGGCCCCCCTTATCTGGCTCTGCAGTGCCCGTTCTTTCCGACCTGCTCTGCACCCTGGACCCCAGGCTCCCTCCATCCCCTCCCGCACTGAGGGTTCTTCCCCTTCCTGGTCTCTAGAGTTCCCCAGGCCAACCACTAGGCGTCACCACAAGCACGTCCATGCCTCTCTGCTCAGGTTCAGAGGCGAGAGATGCCCCATTCCTTCCCCAGGGCTGCCAGACACAGCGGATGAAAACAGGCTGCTTGCTTAAGTTTGGATCTCAGATGAACAACAAACATTTCCCAAGGGTAAGCATGCCAAGTGTTGCGTGGGTCACGTTTGTGCCAAAAAAGAGCATTCATTACTGATGTGAAATCCCAAGTTCAAATACAGGCTGTCCCTTATTCCATCTGGCTGCCCTCCCCCTCCACAGGGCCTCTAACGCCACGGTCCCCTGTCTTTATGGCATCGGGGACTGGTTTCATGGGAGGCAATTTTTCCATGGGCGAGCGGTGGGGAGAAGGGGTCAGGCGGTAATGTGAGCGAAGGGAGAGATGGGGACTGGCCCTTCAAGCTTCGCTTGCTCTCCGGCCGCTCAGCTCCCGCTCCGCGGCCCGGTTCCTAACAGGCAGGGACCGGGACCAGTCCGTGGTCCAGGGACTGGGTCCCCCTGCCCTAAAGGTAGCCGCAGACTGGCTATGAGCAGGGCACAAGTCTGCTTCTGCCTCTTGACAGGTGACCGGGCGGAGGAGCCCAGGTGTGGGAAGGGTCAGCGTAGTGGCCACGTGAAGCTCCCCCTGTAGGTTTGGGGGAGGGCCCGGGAGGGGAAGCTGCAAGAATGCTGGGGGCACAGCAGCAGGAGATTCCCTAAGGACACGAGCAGCCCCCAACACTGCCCACCACATGCTGTGGGAAACAGCCAGGCTCAGAGCCACCAACACCTGGGCTCCGGGTGGGCTCCATCCCAAACCAGCTGTGACCACTGTCCCTGCCTGCACCTCCGCTCTCTTCTCTGCACAGCGAGGGGGCAGCTGTCACTCCCAGGGCCCTCTGAGGGTCAGAGGGTGCCAAGGGCGTGGCGCACAGAAGGAGCGCAACGGCCGTGGGGCACCTCCCCCCTTCCCAGGGCTCGTATCGCGGGTGCGGACCATCAGCCTGGGGAGCTCGTGCTGATTCCCACCGTTCACTCTAACTGGAACAGACTGCTGAGTGGACGCCTCACTCGGTGAACAGACGTGGAGGTGCACGCTGGGTCGGCCACCGTGCGGCCCAGGGGCACACAGGGTAGGGCTGCGGGAGCGTGGAGGAACGGGGTTCCAGGAGAGTAATCGGCTCGCGCAAGAGTGTGGAGCTGTGTGCGGGGGAGTGTCTCTGAACTCATCTCGGGCTCCCTTGCTGCAGGGGTCTCGGCCACCCACAGGCTGACCTGGGGGCTGAAAGCAGCCTCGGCAGCGAGCCCTGCCTTGGTGCTGCTTAGTACCAGGGACGTGAAAGAACTTTAATCTGATCCTCTTTGTCACTTGCCCTGGGCCCGCCCCGCGTCAGACGTGAGAAATGCACCCCTGCCCTTCTCAGGAGCTCACGCGCTGCCCCTAGGAGAGGATGGAGCGTCTCGGGGCTGTGTGTGTACACTGGGAGGATGACGTGCTCATCCCGGAGTCGGAGACAGCTCTGCGAGAGGAGATGACGCAAAATGGGTTTTGAAGGATGATGACGAGTTCTCCAGAAAGGGAAGGGGCTGGGGCCTGGACGCTGAGGCAGAGCAGAGAGTGGAAAACCAAGGCCCGCAACTGGAAAAGGGCTCCCTAGCCCGGGAAGAACAGGAGTGGGGTAGGGGGCTGGGGAGGAAGGCACGAGAGCAGCCTCGAGCACACACTGCAGGGAGAGGAGCCACGGGCAGGGGCCGAGTGGGCAGGGGCGTGGCCAGGGGGTCACACTGCTGTCAGAAGGTGGAGGGCTCGGGGGACCCGGAAACCAGCCAATGCACTAACTCACGGGAGAGTGGAGCCTGCCTGCAGGCAGAGGGTGGAGAGGGGCTCTCTGGGGCCACAAGGGGCTCTAGGCAGCGGGCCACCCCTGATCCCAGCCCTCCGTCCATTTTCTCATTCAGCATGGGTGCTCTTAGGAGTTGGAAACACGTGGGTTCGGATCCTGACTGTGCTAATCACTCTCTAGGAGACAAGTCACTTCTCAATCTCCATCCCTCTTGGCAGGATGGGAGAACACAGCCACACGGCCCCAGACCGTTCCGGGGTCTGATGACCCGTGCCACCACCTGGGCACGGTGCTTGGCACCCAGTGGTGCCAGTGACAGCTGACAGTTTTACTCACTTCCAGTCCAGGCAGTTTACTAGGGAACAGAGTGTACTCATAGCATCTCATTTTGGTCCTCATAAAAATTTCTATAATGAACACTGACGTTTGTCCCATTTTATAGACAAGAAAAGTGAGGCCACGGGACTGGTAGCAGAGAAGGGAGCCGGGGCCAGGGCCAGCTACCCCTGCACTGTCCACATGAGGAGGCAGATGCCATGAGGCACTGGGGTCCCTGCAGGGCAGCCTGGCTGGGGCTGGCGGGAGGCCAGGCCAGGAGAAGGGCGTGAAGCTGGGCTCACCAGCCAAAGGAGTTGTTTATGGGGTGGGAGGCTCGTAAAAAATAATGGGCTGAATTTATTGTCCCTGCCTCAAGGGCCGCTCTGGACTGCAAAGGGCCAGGACAGGCCTTCTCCGGCAGCACCGTAAATCTTCCTGCTAAATGTGAGAGCTGTCTGGTCTCCCGCCCACCTGGTCTGCAGGCAGGGTGAGGAGGTGTGGGGGTAGGAAATGAGGAGAATCCCCCAGGAAACCCTCAGGGGCGCAGCCCTGAGACTGAAAGTGAGGATTCTCCAGAGAGGCCACCATTGCCCTCATTTAAAAGAGAAAGTTCCCGGCCACACACACTCACGGGAACCCAGCACCCATGGCTGATAACAGAGAGCCCTGGAACAGGGCTGGGGATGTTTCTGACCCTGCAGGGGCCACGCTGGGGCCCCAGGTCAAGGCCTGGCCCAGACCTCAAGATGCAGGAATCACGTCCCAGGAAGTGGTGGGCACCGGCCAGCCAGGCAAACTGATGGGACCCTGAGCTAACGTCTGGTGGGGGTGGCTTGGGAGGGACGGTGAGCCTCTGTCCACGGGCATTTGAGTCTGGAGAACCTGTCTGCAATACAGGAGTCATGAGTTTGATCCTTGGGTTGGGAAGATCTCCCAGAGAAGGAAACGGCAACCCACTCCAGTATTCTTGCCTGGAGAAGCCCATGGACGGAGGAGCCTGGCGGGCTGCAGTCCATGGGGTTGCCAAGAGTCAGACACGACTGAGCGACTAAACAACCACAACAACGGGTTGGAGCAGAAGAAAAACTAACATTGGCGTCAGAAATCTGGCCCCCGTCCTGAGTGGTGCTTTGAGGCGTGGGCCCCGCTGGGGTTCCCTGCTGTGCTGGGGTGACGGTGCTCACCCGAAGCTCCTCCCGGAGCGGCTGCAAGCCTCAGTGAGCCGTGTGAAAGCACCGTGAGAGCAGAGGGTGGGGACGGGCCAGCGAGGACACCTGCTGCTGAAACGGGTGACACCTCCTGCTCCCCAGGAGCAGCCGGACAGCAAAGTCCGGAGGAGGGTCAAGGACCAGCTCAGGAGGGTGAGGAAGGGCCCCGGATGAGGGCTGGGCCGGACGGAAGGGGCAGCCGCCTCTGGTGAGAGCCACCAGTCCTCTGCCTTGACCCAACCCCAGGGACTGGGGCCTGAAAACTCCCCGGGGCCTCTGTGGGGGAGCCCCCACCCTGTCCCCATCCTGGGGGAGTGCGGACATTGGGCAGTGGGTTCAGGGCCCGAGGGCAAGGCTTCGGGATGCGGCTGACCTGGGCGGCTGTAGGTTCAGGGCCCCTGCGTGACTCTAGGGTCTGAGTGCGGCTGGGTGGGGAGCGCTTTCCTCTAAATGCTGTGGGGGAGCCCAGCCCCCTTCCCTGGCCTGGCCACGAGGTGGCTGAAGGGCGGAACTGCTGGCCGGTTGGTCACCGTCCCCACACTCTTGATCTCTGCCGGGAGATCAGACACTCCAGAGGCCCCGCTCCTGTCCCAGCCAAGCTCCTGAGCTTGTCCTCACACCTGCCACCCTGGCCACCTCTTCAGGCCCCAGGCTGAGTGGGCCAGAGAGCCTGGGGGCTTGTGAGTGCGAGCTGCCCGGGGCGCCTGAGGTCAGGACAGTGAGCCAGAGGCTGAGCAGGACCAGGCTTGCAGTCTCTTGAAAAGCAGAGACTGGCTGGTCCCGCTTTGGGCCACAGGCTCTCCTCTGGGGCTCCTGGTTCCAGAAAGAACAAAGCCCCATGTGGTCCAGAGCCAATCCCCTGAACCACTCTGCACCGACATGATGTGGGGACCGGGCCTCTCTACAGACAGGCCTGCCTGCCCTGCCTCTCACCCTCCCCTCTGCCCCTCCTGTCCACTCACACTGCCCCCTTATGAGTTCGGGACCCTGATGGCCGCTGGTGCCACCTCCCGGGAAAGGGCTTCATCTCCCTGCCCACCCACGGTGGGCAGTGATCTTTCCGCAGTATGAATCATACCCCAACTCTTAGGGCTGACGGGGCCCCTGTCACGCTCACAGCAAAGTTCAAACTGCTGCCAAACACAGCCTCCTGACCCTCTCTCTCACTTCCTGAAGCTCTGGGTCTGGTTTCAGGCTCCAGGATGCAAACTCTCTCCAATGGGCAAGAAAGGCTGTGGGCATGCTGACTCTTCTGGCCCCCAGAGCAAAGCTGAAAGCTTAGACGGCAGGGACCCCCTGGCCAGAGGCAAGAGGCCAGGCTGGCCTGAGTGAAGGGCCCAGGGAGGGAAGGACAGCTGGGCAAACACAGGCTGAAAAGATGGGAAGGGTGCGGGGGTGGCCGGAGCAGCCGCAGACGCAGAGTCTCAGAACAGCCCTGTGAGGAAAGGCTCAGCCGCAGGGCAGGCTCACATCCGAGCCCCCGTCCCTCCGGCGAGGCTGCAGGCTTACGGCAGTGACCTGAGCTCAGGACAGCCCTGGCAACCAGCCTGCCAGGCGCTGCCACAGAGTCACCTCCTCAGTTAGACGGCGCCGGGGGTGATGGTGCCGGAGGGGCCCTCCCTGCTCTAGACGGCATCCCAGAACTCAGGCCCAGAAAGCAGGAAGACTGAGCCTCTGTCTGGGGTTTCTTCCAGGACCCACGTGGCCCTGGGTGCATTATCTGCCTCTGTTATTTGCTGTCGGCACATGGGAGTAATCGTACCCACCCTGTAGGGCTCCAGGGGTTAAACAAGGTAATATTAGGGTGACCATATGCCTTATTTCTCTTGGGACAGTCTCAGTAGCCTCGGCCTACTAACGCCGGCTTCCTGGGGTCCCTGTGGCTCTCCAGTGATATAAGAGGTGACCGCGGGGGAAAGCTGGGCGAAGGGTATATGGGATCTCACCTTACTATCTCTGCATGTTCTTATGACTCTATAATTATTTCAAAATAAAGATTAAAAAAACCCTATTGTTTCATCTCTAGTTACAAACTTACAGAGACAATGAACAGGTCCTAAAAATACTTCACGCAGAGTCTAATACACCAAAAGATGAACCCTGGAGCTGTCTTTGGCACAGTCACCCAGAGCACGCCTGCAGGCTCGGACATGGGTGGAAGCGGCTCCCGGGAGCACACAGCCGTCACGGAGCCCAAGGCCCTTCTGGAGGGGCCAGGGGGCAGTCAGGCTCACGCGGTCTCCATGAGTGGTGCGGACCTCTGGCTGCAAGATCCCCCTACAGCCGGGGGTGTGGAACGGTGGATAACAGCTAGATGAAAAGAGCTCCTTCCAGCCCGGAGGCCGGGCCCTTCAGCACGCAGCCAGAATTCTGGTCCTCAGAGGAGAGGCTGGGTCGCCGAGCTCTTAACAAAAGCCGTGACTTGCAGGGAAGAGAGGCTGGGCCAACTTAGGCTGCTCCTCTGAGGAGAGCAGGGAAGTGGGCAGGCCATCTCCCGACACCTCCACCGCCAGCGGTTTTCTGAACTCCTGGGGCTTAAAGAGGCACTCTTAGTACCCGGGACGCTCACACCCATGGAGCTGCAGGTGGCGTCAGCAAGGGGGCATCTCTGCTTCTCCAGGCCCCTCCGCACCTGGGCCAGCTGCACAGAGGGCTGCGAGCCTCACGGGAACCCCCCGCACGGTCTGCCCAGGCTCAGAGGCCAGCCCGCCTGAGCGCGGGGCCTGCCGTGCCACCGGCTGTGTCTGTGGGCGTTTCCCACCTGCTCCGTGTCTCAGTTTCTTTGTCTGTGAGGGCGCAGGAAGCCCCCAGGAAACAGCTCTCACCATCAGCGTTTCTACTGAATCCAGTAGAAGCCAAGCTTCCTTTCTTCTGGCTCCCACCTCTGGTTTTGGCTGGAGCCAGTGTCACCCTCGATGCCAAAAGACCCTGAGGCTGGGAAAGACTGAAGGCGGGAGGAGAAGGGGATGACAGAGGATGAGAGGGCTCGATGGCATCACTGACTCAATGGACATGAGTTTGAGCAAACTCCGGGAATTGGTGATGGCCAGGGAGGCCTGGCGTGCTGCAGTCCATGGGGTCGCAAAGAGCTGGACACGAACGAGCGACTGGACTGAACTGAGTGTCACCCTCAATGCCAGATCTTGAGCTTTGTGAAAATGCGGCCGAGTGCCACCAGGAATGCCGGTGGTGGGCGGGCAAGGCAGTTTCCTAGCCGTATTTATACGTGCGGTTAAACAGGCTCAGGAGGACATTAAATGCACTCAGGTAAACCCATGAAGTCCCTGCGGGAGAATGCCAGCCTGGCGTCTGCTCTGCGTGGGCCTTGGCTTTGCAGTGACACGGCTGCCCAGCTGCCCTGTGGCCAGCTCTTGGGCATCAGACAAGGGAAAGGAAGCAGCACATTAGGACTTGGGGTTCGGTCAACAGTGCGACGGCCTCGCAGAGCCTCTGGGTGCCTACCCCTCGACCCAGGGACCACAGCGCCCACTAGCAAGTGCTGCCCAGGACCCTAGTGGCACAACCCGAGGATGCGGAGTGCCCGGGCCCAGGGAGCCGCCACGAACACAGCATCACTCTCCGACCTCCCTCGGTTCTTTGCCACAGGTCCCCGTCAGCGCAAGGCACAGGGATGTGCGGAACACAGTCCCTGCCCACGGGGCACCCCCAAGCTGCAGGGACACAGGCAGCGGGGAGAACACTGCCCTCAGCAGCCAGCAGTGGCGGGGTGGGAGACAGCCAGCCCTGAGCACAGAGGGCCAGCTCGGGACAGGCTGTGCAGTGAGCGGGAGCTCTCGCCAGGGCCGAGGCGGGCAGTAAACAGGGTGAGTGGGCACACTGGGCCTGGGGGCGGCAAGGAGGGAGGAGCAGGAGCAGACAGAGGCCTGAGGTCCTCTTCGTGTCTTGGTTCCCAACTACCTGTGCCCAGCGCGGCCTGGCACAGTGCCCACACCTCCATGGGGAAGACGGGGCTGGGCACTCCTGGAGGGCAGGGGCCGGCCTGACCTCTGCAGCCCTCGGTGGGTCATGTGGCGGGCGCGCCAGTGCAGAGAGGTCCCTGACGATGAGGCCTGACTCCCGCCCCCTCTCCACACTCAGCGGAAGCTCGGGCTTCCAGCAGCCAGCACGCATCTGCAGAGCGCTGCTCGCTGTGCACCCAGGCCCGAACTCTGCTGCTGGCTCTGGACCCCGGCCCAGCGAGGGGCAGACCCTGCCCTCACTGGGCCTGCTTCCTCGTCTGCAATAAGTAACAGTAAGAAGAGCCCACACTTGCTGGATTTTTTTATGACCTCTTTTTAACCCTATGAAGTAGGTTCTATGACCATCCCCACTTCACAGACCCGTCGCAGAGAGGTTAAGTGACTTGCTCAACGTCACACAGGTGACAGGGTGGGGAAGCTGGGATTCCAGTCCAAGGCTGTGGGGCCCCAGAGGCTGGGCTCCTGATCACGAAGACTCCAGGGCCCTCAGGGCTGGGAGTTGGCACGGACAGCCCCTTAAGCCCCCTGCCAGCCTGTCCTGCTTCCTATGACTGTGGGGACAATGTTGTAGGGGGCTTCCTCTCCCTCGGGCGCCTTTCATGACCAGCACAGATCAGACCGCTGTGGGCGTTCTGCTGAGGCTTCAGAGCACGGCCATGCCACACAGCTTGTGGTGTGGGGGAGGGGGCACACGCAGCTTGTATCTCAAGCCCACCTCCGTTGGCAACAGCAGCGGTCTAGGATCAGTGCCGGTGAGGGAGAAGTCCTTCACCAGGCTGGCCAGGAGATCCTTCCTACTACATTCTCCACTGTTCAGACAACACTAGAGCCCCTAGGAGCCCCAGATCCCTCCCCCCAGAGGGTTTTTTCTCAGCACATAAGACCCAACCAGTCCATCCTAACAGAAATCAGTCCTGAATATCCATTGAAAAGTCTGATGCTGAAACTCCAATACTTTGGCTACCTGATGCGAAAAAAATGACTCATTGGAAGACCCTGATGCTGGGAAAGATTGAAGGTGGGAGGAGAAGGAGACGACAGAGGATGAGATGGTTGGATGGCATCACTGACTTGATGGACATGAGTTTGAGTAAACTCCAGGAGTTGGTGATGGCCAGGGAGGCCTGGCGTGCTGCAGTCCAAGGTGTCTCAAAGACTTAGACACACCTGAGGGACTGAACTGAATTGAACTGAGGAGCTCGTTTAGCACCGAATCCCCTTTCTAGATGGAAAGCTTCACAGAGGCCACGCCTGCTTTTCCTCACGCTGAGACCCCGGGGACCAGAGGCACCCACACATGAATGGAGGAATGAGTGAGCTGCCATCACACAGCTCTCCAGGCTCTTGGAGCTCCTTCTCCTTCCTAAATCAGTTCTGTTCAGACTGAAAGAAAGAATTCTTTACTGGAAGGAAAGGGAAAAGTTCATCCAGGAGTCAACACCTTCTTGGAGCACAGATACGACGTAAGTTTTTTTTTAAAAAGAGCAGGCACAGGAGAGGGAGAGTGCGAACGCGCTGGTTGCTTGGCTCACCTCCTCAGGGGCCAGGGAGACCCTGGAGCCCTCTGCTTGGTGCAGCCCAGCTGGGGGATGGCAGACGGGCTGTGGCGCACGGGGCCGGAGGCTGAGTGGGAGGTGAGCGTGGGCTGCGCTGGGGCCCGAACCAGCTCCCGCAGGTGCCGAGCAGACGGACGGGCCACGGGCCTCAGCGGCTCTGGGTTCCCTCCTACCGAGAACACAGCCTGTGTCCCCAGATTAGGCACGAGTTCTAAGGGCTTGAAGAAGCTGCCTCTGTGAGTTGCCACCCCAAGGGCAGGCACTGCACTTGACTCCTTCAAAGCATTTCCCCTAACCGAGCTCTCACTGGCCTGGGAGGGATTACTGGTCCCAATTTACAGACAAGGAAACCCAGAGAAGCAGGAGTAACTGCAGAGGCCATGTGACCCGTGAAGATGGAGAAAGACTGAGAACCTGACCCCCCAAGCCCAGCCCGGCCAGATCCACACGCCTCGGGTCAGGGTGTGCGCTGGCGCCCAGGAGGCGGGGTCGCTCAGAAGGGCTGAGCCTTGTGTCTTGGCTGGGGGCCTGGACTGACCCTGGCTGACCCTGCCCATGCGTCTAGTCCCCTCTAACGAAACCCAGCTCAAGGGAGGCTCCTTCAGGGCGTCAGGAAGAGTCAGGTGACTTGAGGACTCTTGATTTGGGAAACAGAAGCCACTGAGGTACAAAACAAGCTGGGTCTCTGCACCCTGGACATGCTCTGACTCTGAGCTCTAACAGTCATCACCGATGTCCACACACAGGACAGGCACCCGTCATGGCAACCGGCAGGCTCAGGAGGGAGCAGCTTGTCTGGTCAGCCCCTGCACGAACCCAAACTCTGGCTCATGTTCACCAGCCTCATGGCGTCTGGCCCCTGCCAAGCTCCCCTCTTCTTGGGCAATCTGTGCCCACCATCCCACCCTTTACTCTGTGTTTCCCGAGAGTCTGGTCCACCCACCACAGGGCCTTTACACACACCTGCCCCAGGGCCTTTACGCACACCCACCCTAGGGCCTTGACACACACCCATCCCAGGGCCCTTACACACACCCAGTTCAGGGACCTTACACTCGCCCGCCCCAGGGCCTTTACATACAACCGCCCCCAGGGCCATTACACCCCCCCCCAGGGCCCTTACACACGCCCGCTCCAGGGCCCTTACACACTCCTGCCCCAGGGCCCTTACAGACACCCGCCCCAGGGCCCTTACAGACACCCGCCCCAGGACCCTTACACACACCTGCCCCAGGACCCTTACACACGCCTGCCCCAGGACCCTTACACACGCCCACCACAGGGCCCTTACACACACCCAGTTCAGGGCCCTTACACACACCTGCCTGAGGGCCTTTACACACACCTGCCTGGCCCTCCCTGGCTGCTTCCACAGCCACTCTCCCTCCTCGCCCGACGTCAGCTCACAGGCGGCTTCCTCCAAGAGGCCTGCGGCACCTGCCTGTCTCTCCACCTGATTTCTCTCCTTACCACTTCATCTTGTCACAGCGAGTGACATGGGCTGGAATCCTGACTGCCAGGTCCCTAGGGTGCAACCCTGGGCAGGTCCCCTGAGCTGAGTGAGTTTAAGCTCCCCCGCCGTGCCAGGGTCCCGAGAGGGCCCAGAGCAAAGTGAGCTCGAGACCCCGCAGCGGCTGCTGTCGCTGCCCGCCACAACACCGAGTCCCGCCCCTGGCTGGTGCCGGGGCTTGCCGGGTGACGTCCCTGGTACAGCCAGTGCTCACAGGCTGCTCCAGGATCCAGGCAGAGTACACACAGTCCAGCTGAGGAGGGGCCAGCCGCCCTGTAAACTCCGCTCCCTGATGAAAGGAGGCCTCACCACCCCCTGCCACGGACGCTCACTCTTCCTTATAAATCTGCTTTTCACGAAACTCGATTTTGGGTCAGGGTCCTCACTTTGGGCCACTTGACTCCACAGCCCTGCAGCCGGGAGATCTCCACGTGGACGTCGGGCCCACGCGCCTTCAGCAGGCGCCCCGGGACGGCGGCACTCACTTGGCCCTCTGTCCTCTGGGGACATGGCGCAGGATTATCAGCCATCTCGTTTTTGAGGAAACTGCCCAGAACACAGAATTCCAAGGAGTCCAGTAGCCTGGTTCTGCATAATTGCCCTGGGTTTTGTACTTCTTAAAAATGTTTTTTTCTTTTCTACCTCAGGAATTGTTTTCAAATAAAAAATCACAGCCAAGGTCCCTGAGTCTCACCTCACTGCCTCTATTAGCTTTAGTGCACACCAGCACTTTGCTCCCAGGATCTGGAGCCAGCCTCCGAAGACCCTGCAGGGTCAACACCACTGCCCCATTTTGCAGATGAGGGAGCTGAGGTTCAGAGCAGCAGAGCCGCCTGAAGAAGGATGAATGAACGGGCAGAGCAGACTTCACCCCCGGTCGGCCCATCCCGGAGAGCAGCACCTGCCCTTTTGACTCCCTGCCTTTCAGTGTGGACCCCTCGCTGGCCTCTCCCAGTGTGGGCCTCTCAGGGCCTCCCAGTGTGGGCCTCTCACTGGCCTCTCCCAGTGTGGACCCCTCTCTGGCCTCTCCCAGTGGGAGCCTCTCGCTGGCCTCTCCCAGTGTGGGCCTCTCGCTGGCCTCTCCCAGTGTGGACCCCTCGCTGGCCTCCCACTGGTGCTGTAGACGGCAGGCAAAGCCACTGCAGGATTTCCCTCCAGCGCCTCCTTTGCATCTCGGGTCAGTGACAGGGTAGGGGCTGAGGCTGGGGCCCCGGGGCTGCTACCTGTTCCTCCTTTGGCGTCTACTCCCTTGACTGCTCAGAGTAGCCAGGCCTGCCTTGAGATGGCTGCAACTCACCATTATTTTAAGGAAGATGCACCTCCATGGCTTCCAAGATGCTGTTCCCTCTGCCTGGAAGCCCCTCTCCTCTGAGCATCTGGGTCCTGGCTTCTGACCAGTTGTCCCATTTCACAGCCCTGCTGCTATGGGCTCCAAATGGCCACCACCGCCCTGCACCTTCTGGGCTTGGCAGGGGGGCTGTCTCCAGGCTCCTCCCTGTCCCTCTGTACCGCCCCCCCTAGGCCGGCCCCCCATCCCACCTGGTCTACAGAGGGCAGCTGGCTTCTGGCCACAAGGACCCCCTGTTGACTGTTGATCCAGTGAACATGCAAGAGATCAAGAAACCAGCAGTCCGGCCTGGTCAGACCTCGAGCCCCCACTGGGGGAGGGGAACGAGAGAGAATGGCCACCCTCCCCCCGCCCACTGCCAGCCCCCAGCCCCGAACGGATAAGGTGGCTTCTCTGGTGGCATCTGCCCATCTGTGGCCCCAAGCCCCCGCCACACGAAAGCACCAGGTACACCAGCAGCCCTGCCGCGGGAGTGGAGGCAGGGAGCAAGCCACGAGGAGACCCTGCAGACCCGACGCCAGAGGCACAGGACGGCCCTCCCGGCCGCCCCCAGGGCTCCCTGCCCTGGCCCGAGGCCCGCAGAATGGCGGTTCCGCGGGGGCATGGCGGCTCAGCCGGGCGGGGCTCACCGTTGGAGCGGTGGATGCAGGTGTGCTGGTTGTCGCTGAGGAAGAAGCCGCCATGGCATTGGCACTCGTAGCTGCCCATGGCGTTGACGCAGATCTGCTGGCAGCCTCCGTTGTTGTCCTGACACTCGTCCACGTCTGCGGCAAGAGAAGGGGGGAGAGAGGTCACGCCTGGGGCTGGGAGGGAGGCGCGTCAGCGGGAAGGCCGCAGAGGCCACCAGCTCCCCCGCTGTACAGAAGCGCCCTGCGGCAACGCTCTGCAGCGGCGCTGCGTGCAGTCACCCCACAGCGGCGGACAGTTAGAGTGACCCTGGCTCCCCTGCGTGCCCAGCACTCCTCCGAGCACCTTACCTGCTGTAGCTCCTTTCATCCTGACAGCAGCCCTGCACAGTGGATCTAGGTACTGGCCTATGTGACAGATGAGGAAACTGAGGGAGCAAGGCTGAGCAACTCGTCCAAGGTCCCACAGCGGCAGGGTTCACGCCCGGCTCTCAGTGACGGCACCTGGCCCTCCCGCTCTCTGAAGACCTGCAACCCGCACCGTCTCCCCCTGACGTGAAGGGCCTGGCCAGCCAAACCCACCGTCCCCTTTCTTCAGTCACACCTCAGATTTACAACCAGCAGCTCAGACCTTGGCGCGAGGGAGAGGCTGGAGGCCAGGGCAGCCTGCTTTCTGCCTCGCAAATTGATTTCAAAAGCCCAGAGAAGGGGAGGTTTTTAAAAGGCCCTGACCTCTGGCTGCCAAGACTGCCGCGGAAGGCTGCCAAGCGGTCTTTCCCACTCTGGGAGAGACAGACCTCAGGGCCGACACTCATTTTTGACCAGAGGCTGCTGGCACAAAGGGTGCTATTGGCTGAAAAGAGTCTTTATGGAGCTCTGGTCTTGAACAGAACAGCATGTTTCAATTACCGAAGTCATAACCCCCTACACTGTCAGTTTGTTTAATGAAAGAAGGGCTTCTTAAACCTTAATGTGCCATGTCTGTATTGTCATTTTAATAGGCAAATATATGAAACCACAAAGGCAACGTGAGCTACTGGCTGCTTCGAGCCAAGCCCACAACCCCTAATACACAGGCCTGTGCATGCACTCGTGCATGCACACACACACACACACACACACACACACACACACACACACACTCACTTTGGCACTGAACTTTTTAAACAGTTCTTTTCAACACAGCCATCTTTCAGAACTGGAACCAAAAGGATGTGAACAGGTAAAGCATCAGGCAGACGGACCTGCCCTGAACCGGGGGGGGGACACAGCGCTGGCACTTTGTCAGCGGGGCCCGACTTAGGCTCGGGCACAGCAGACCACTTCACCACCCACGAGACCACGCGGCAGCCTTTGAGGCCGATGGCGAGGCAGGTCATTACTCTCCCGTGAGCTAAATGTCGGCCATGTGGTTGCCTGGAGGGAGGCAGGGCTCTGAACTCTAAAGCCACCAGCAGTCACAGCTGAAACGGTAGAGGCGGCTCTTGCTGAGAGGAGGCTGAGAGGGGCCCCGGGGGAAGCTGGGAGGGGTGGAGAGGGATTTTTCTGAAGCCCTTTCTCCACTCAACGCGTCTTACTGATGGCTCCCAAAGGCCCAGCATCAGGGTCACCTTGGCTGGGGCGCCTCCCCTCCGCCCCCCAGCAGCCCGCCCCTGCCCGCACTAGACCGTGAGCAGCTCTGGGCCCTGTTCCTCCTACTAACAGCAACACAAAGCTAATCTCCCCCGAGTGGCCATCGAGTGTTACGCACTTGATCCTTGCTGCAACGCACTTGATCCTTGCTGCAACCATGAGCAATAGGTTGTGTTACTGACTCCATTTTACAGATGAGGACGCTGAGGCGAAGAGAGCTGAAGTAGTTTGGACAAAGTCACACAGCTGCCTGGAGCAAAGGCAGGACTCAGACCTGCTGTCCAGCTCCTGAGCACGTGTCTTGGGGCCCACTGCGAAGCTGGTCACGCCAGCAAGCGTGTTCGGATTCAGATGAAGAATCCCAGCTGCTCTTGAAGTGAATGCAAGCTGGGTGTCACCTTGAACGTGCCCATGAACCCCCCAGCTACCAACATAAAGCTGAGCCAGCCTGCGGAAGTAACTAAGCAGAGTCCCAGCCCGCCAAGGCTGCCCTGAACCGTCCCAGTTAACACCCGCCAGGGGCTCCGACGCCTGCAGTCCGGCGCACACATAACGGTGACGTCTGAATCCTGGGAGCTGTTCCTGGAACTGAGGCCAGACCTCCTTCAAGTCACATTCTTCGAGGTTCTTGAAGAGTCTTTGCTCTGTACCTCAGCTTCCCCAGCCTTAGAAAATGTTCAACTGGTGAAACAAACGGCAGCTCTCAATACGGGATTCATGGTGTGGAGGCACTATGCTCACCCCATCACCAGTGAACTCCCTGGGGCCGCCACTGGGCCTGGCCCACCTCCTCACTGCACTGGAAGCTGGGAACCCCAGGTGCTGACGTCACACAGCTACAGAGCCGCAGCGGGCTGGCAGGGTGGCTGGGCCTCGGGCCGGGGCTGTTTACACTAGCAGGGAACAATGACTCTCCAACACTGATGAATAATTCGAAACAAATGTGAAGCCATGTAAACATTTCTTCTCCTCACTCCCAAATGATAAAGCCCCAAGATTAAGCAGGAGGGAAGAGGGGACTGGCCCCTTGGCACTCTTTCTCCACCGTGGCCCTAGCACAGGCCTCCCCCAACTTGGGCAAGTAATCATAGCCTCAGAATCCCTTTGGGGAGTCTGAGGCCATTAGCAGCTTCTCTAGCAACTGGATTAAGGGTCTCAGGCCCACCTCATACCCCTCACACCCCTGTGTCCGCAGACCTACAGATGCGACCCACAGTGAGGTCTGCATAGTGAACAGCAGGGATGGTTGGTCCTTGAGATGCCTGCCCACTGGCCTAGGACAGACTGGGGTCCCCTGGAGACCCTGATCAGGCCCACCAGAGCACTATGGGAAATATTAGCTCCGGGGCCCTCCTGACGGGGGTGAGCCCACTACGCGCTGCTCCTTGGCTCCCAAGGACATGCATATTCCGTTGTAAGAGGGGCCCCATGGCAAGGAGAGCACCCACATCTGGGAGTCGGACAACCTGAGTTTTGTCCCCGGCCTGTGGCCCGTGTAATGTGGCGAGATCTCGCCCACAGGAGGAACTCAGACTGTGTCCTCCAGGAAGCCCTTCTGGAGTGCCTGAGACACGCGCAGTCCTCTTCCTGCTCTCCAGGCGGCTCCATGCGTGGAGGGGCCCCTCTGCGGGAGCCCCCGCCCCCTACATGTTGACTGTAAGGTGCCGGGAGCCTTTTTATCATAAATGATAGCCCTCATGGCTGGCCAGGTCCCGGCTGGGAGGCCCAGGTGCTATCGTAACATATCCGCCCAACATACCCATACAGAGAGCATTATTCTCAGCACGCGGACTTCAGACGAGAAGCTGAGGGGGGAAGAGACTTGCCCAGTGCTATAAACCAGGCAGAAAGAGCACAGGAAGCCCTGTGGGTCTGGATCCAAAGCCCTTCCTTACTCTCCCATGACTCAGCCTCTCCGAGTGAGGACACTTCTCGCCCAGTCATGGCGGCGACAGTCAGGTCCCTGGGTGTTTAGGCTGCAGTCCTCCCCTGGCCAGACATGCTCGTGCCTCCAAAACCCCGGGCAGAAGCCCCCTCCTCCCCGAAGTCTTCCTAGTCCTGGGCAGAATCTGCCGGGCCCTGGCTCCCAGTCAAGCTGATTCGTTTCCAGCTGTCTCCCTTGGGCTCGGCCATCCTGTCTCTGCTCTGGGCTGATGGCAGACCTGAGTCTCCTGCACATCCTTGCCCCCAGCAGAGGGTCGGGCTGGCTGGGTGCTCAGGAGTGGGCAGACACACTGAGGGGCACACGTGTGCCTGCACACCGCAGTGACGGGGAGCTCCACCATAGAAGGTCAGTCCCCTGGAGCAGGGCGCTGTCCGGATTCCTTCTGGGCTGGCTGCGGGGCTCATTCGGGGCTCTCCACAGGGGGCCCGCCTCTTCAGCACCCCCATCTCCCCCTGTTCTCCGAACTCCCCGTCAATCACACATGCCTTCACGTGCACACGTGTACCTCTTCCCGGGACGCCCTCGCCCTCTTTGTCCAGACAGAAGCCCTCGCCTTTGAAATCCACTGGAAACACTTCTTGTGCAAACACGGCACCCCTGCTGCATGACCCACTCCCCGTGAGCTGCCAGGGGTCCCAGAATGAATGCCCCTGGTCAAGCCCCTGCTCACCGGGCTGCCAACGTGTGAGACCTGAGCATGGAGGCAGAGGCTCCGTGGAGGCGGTGACGCGAGCCAAGGGTGGGGGGTCTGTGACTGAGGCTGGAAGGCAGGAGAGGAGCTGTGGAAGGTGCAGGGCACAGGTGGGGAGGGCCTGGGACCACTTGGGCGAGAGAGGATTCTGGAAGCTCCCACAGGCTGCACATCCTTCCTCGAGAAGATTCCACCAGGGCTCTCACTAACCCGGCTCTGCCTGGGTCCTCCTGGCCCCTGTTTCCACCAGTCCTGCTGGCAGAGGGGGCAGTCCCCGAGGAAGACTGACAAGCCAGAGTGTCACCAACCAACCACCAAGGCCTTGGGTGGAGGCTGGGCCTACGTGCATGCGGTGAGGGCCCGGAGCAAGCCTGCTTCCCGCCCACGACTGGTGATCCCCGAGCGGGCTCCCAGGGGGATGGGGGCGTGCTCTGCCTCTGAACCCTGCTGGCAGCCCGCGGTCCTTCATCATTATTTATGACCATGGCTGAATGTTCCCAGAAGGCAGGGAGCTCCTCGGCACAGGGCCTTGGCTCCAAAGCAGAGAGGAGGCCCCGTGGGCTCCAGGGCAGACACGAGGAGGCTCCTCTTGGGAAACCCTTTTAATTGGCAACAGAAGATCTGAACAGCAGAGTGGGGAAAGGACCCTGAAGGCTCCAGCACTGTGAAGGTCTGGCACAGAGCTCATCGTGGGCTGCCTGGACCAGCCAGGTCTCCCTCTGGAAGGCACCAGCCTGCAGGAACTCCCTACGCGGCCCGCCCCCCCCCCCGCCCCGCCCTCACCACGAGAATGTGCTCCCTCCTGTAACACACACACATCTTCAGCTGAGCCTCCAGGACTGCTGGAGTGCCTCATCTTCTGGGTCGGGAAGGGAGAGTCCCTGCCCTGGGGGCCTCGCTGGCATGGTTGGGAAAAAATGCCCCCTGAAACAGATGGCCGCAGTGTAGTCTGGGGTAAAAGACATATACAGCCTGCATGCCCTGGGGGCTGCTCCCCAGCCGGAGGCCCTGAGCCTGGTGTGCATTGACGATGTAAGGAGGGAGGGAAGGAGGGGGACTAGGGTACCAAGGAGGCCAGGCAGAGGTCAGGCTCCGGCTCTGCCTGCCCAGACCCAGCCAGCCCAGCCCAAGAAAGCCCTGCCTTCATGCACCCCACACTCAGCAGTCCCCGAGGCTGGTGGCTCTCCTCATCGCCCTGCTGTCTGTCCCGCCTCCTATCCTGGGGCACAGCCTCACCTTGGGTCTCCGCCTCCCCCTACAGAAGATTCCACCAGGGCTCCACAAACCCAGCCCCAGATGGCCCGGCCTTTCTAGCCTCCTCCTCCTCAATCCCAGGGGCCTCCGTGAGGACTCTGCTGAGAACAGCACATTAGCACCCCAAGCACCAAAGTGAAGCGAAGTTGCTCACTCGCGTCAGACTCTTTGTGACCCCATGGACTGTAATCTACCCGAGGAATTTTCCAGGCAAGAGTACTGGGGTGGGTTGCCATTTCCTTCTCCAGGGGATCTTACCGACACAGGGACTGAACCCGGGTCTCTCGCGTTGCAGGCAGACGCTTTACTGTCTGAGCCACCAGGGAAGCCAAGCACTAAAGAAGGAGTCCAAACAAGGTCTCTGGGGTCAGGTGCCCCCGCCCCCTCTGCAGGGCCCTGCAAGCACGGCTTTGGGTGCTGTGGTCGGGAGAGACCAGCCCTAGCTGTGACTTCTCCCCCTTTCTGTTCAGTGTGCTCACCACTCATGTGGAAAAGGCCGCCCGCACCCCACCAGTGGCCGACAGGCCCACTCCACCAGCCTGCGTGCAGTGATGGACGCGGCTGTTTTCCAGCAGGAAGGCTTCCAGAGCTGACACCAAGGCGCTGCAGGTCGACGTGCTTCTGAAAGGACTCTGCAGGCGGGGCTGTGGTTTGCCCATGAGGTCTGCTTTCTGGCCCAAGGTGCTGGTGTTTGTTTTTATTAATAGTTGACTGTTTGTCCTACTTTGGACCAAGAACCCAGGGTTGCAGTTATTTATAACGAGAAATTACTTCTGGACCCAGCTTTGTTGCTTTGTGTTTCCCATGAACGCTTCACAATTTGAAACAGAGACTCTGTGTTCTGCCTGAACCCCACCCATGTTCTGCCGGCTGCCAAGAGCCTACTGTGTGTCCGGCGCTGTGCCCGGCTCCGGCATCCCAGCTCCCAACAAGGGTCCGGGAACCGAGGCAGAGGCACTGGCCTGTCTCAGAAACCAAACTCAGCTTCCAACCCTGAGAACTCCCCTTGGTCCCAGAGGACCGAGGCCCCAGCCCTCCTCTGGCTCCTTTCAGAAGGGAGGCTTAGGCAGAAAAGGCCTCTTGGCTATCGAGCGGCTCTTGCAAAATTGCATTTGATGAGTTAAGTGTAAATAAATGAGAACCAGATGGATTAGATTTTGGGTAAAATACACGAGTCTTAGAGCAGCTTTGGGGCCTGGATTCTGCCAGATCCAGGATACTCCCCGAGCTGTCAGAAGTGCTGGCATAGCAGGCAGGAGGTGTGACTGGAGTCTCCCGGGACCCATCTACTTCCTGGTCTGGGGCATCAGCTGGGGCCCTCTCTGGGGCTCCTGGCTTCCCAGCAGGTTGGTTGTGTGCAAAAGACACAGGGTCTCCTGTTGTAGCCCTGTTCTGACCCCGAGCCCCTCGGGCTAGGCCGGAGTCCAAGCTCGGCACTGGGCAACGACCGGTGGGGTCAGCTTTCCAGGCCAGCATGCTCTCACCCAGACCCGAGGAGCCAGCCAGGGCGGGACAGAGCTCTGCTGAGGCTGCTGGCCCGCAGGGTCTGGTCACTGCCTCCCTCAGCTGGCCCCATCCTTGTCTGCGATCTCCCAGTGATGGCTGAGCAGCACAGAACATCTAAGGAGTTTTCTGCCTAACTCCAACTGCTGACCGCTCCACCTTACAATCACGGGTCTTATAAACACATAAACATGTGTCTCCCTGAGACTACTACCTATGGGTCCTGCCCTGCAAGTCATGGCATCTGGGGTACAAGATTCAGTAAGGTCTTGCGGTGTGACCTTGGCACTGTGCTTAACCATTTGGGGCCCTGGTTTCCTTCTCTAAACGTCAGAGATAATAGCACTTGAGGCTGCTTGGGGGAATTAAGAAAATAATGGTGGTAAAACCCCTAGCACAGGGCTTCCCCGGTGGCCCAGTGGTTACGAATCTGCCTGCCAGTGCAGGGGACTCGGTCGGGACTTCTCACTGGCCCGTCTCAGAAACCAAACTCAGCTTCCAACCCTGAGAACTCCCTCTTGGTCCCAGAGGACCGAGGCCCCAGCCCTCCTCTGGCTCCTTTCAGAAGGGAGGCTTAGGCAGAAAAGGCCTCTTGGCTATCGAGCGGCTCTTGCAAAATTGCATTTGATGAGTTAAGTGTAAATAAATGAGAACCAGATGGATTAGATTTTGGGTAAAATACACGAGTCTTAGAGCAGCTTTGGGGCCTGGATTCTGCCAGATCCAGGATACTCCCCGAGCTGTCAGAAGTGCTGGCATAGCAGGCAGGAGGTGTGACTGGAGTCTCCCGGGACCCATCTACTTCCTGGTCTGGGGCATCAGCTGGGGCCCTCTCTGGGGCTCCTGGCTTCCCAGCAGGTTGGTTGTGTGCAAAAGACACAGGGTCTCCTGTTGTAGCCCTGTTCTGACCCCGAGCCCCTCGGGCTAGGCCGGAGTCCAAGCTCGGCACTGGGCAACGACCGGTGGGGTCAGCTTTCCAGGCCAGCATGCTCTCACCCAGACCCGAGGAGCCAGCCAGGGCGGGACAGAGCTCTGCTGAGGCTGCTGGCCCGCAGGGTCTGGTCACTGCCTCCCTCAGCTGGCCCCATCCTTGTCTGCGATCTCCCAGTGATGGCTGAGCAGCACAGAACATCTAAGGAGTTTTCTGCCTAACTCCAACTGCTGACCGCTCCACCTTACAATCACGGGTCTTATAAACACATAAACATGTGTCTCCCTGAGACTACTACCTATGGGTCCTGCCCTGCAAGTCATGGCATCTGGGGTACAAGATTCAGTAAGGTCTTGCGGTGTGACCTTGGCACTGTGCTTAACCATTTGGGGCCCTGGTTTCCTTCTCTAAACGTCAGAGATAATAGCACTTGAGGCTGCTTGGGGGAATTAAGAAAATAATGGTGGTAAAACCCCTAGCACAGGGCTTCCCCGGTGGCCCAGTGGTTACGAATCTGCCTGCCAGTGCAGGGGACTCGGTCGGGACTTCGATCCCTGGTCGGGGAAGATTCCACACACCTCGAGGCAACTAAGTCTGTGTGCCACAACTATGGAAGCCCGTGCACCTCGAGCCTGGGCTCGGAGACAAGAGACGCCACCGCAGTGAGAAGCCTGTGCGCCACAACGCCGGTGAGCCCCCACTTGCCTCGACTAGAGACAGCCTGGGAGCAGCAGTGAAGATGTAGCCCAGCCAAAAATTAAACACAAACATACACGGGCACTCGGCAGAGTGCCAGCACACACAGGGCACCGATCCATCTTCACTACTGTTGCACAAGGCCAGCGCAAGTGCTGCGGGGGTCACAAGGGTGGAACCCTCTGGGGGATGGCAAAGTCCCTCCTGGGCTGGAAACCGACCAGAAGCCTCATCCAAAGGGAGCACTCAGTCTTGCCTCGGCCTCCTGTTCTCCGAGCAGAGCGGCCTCAGCTTCCAGAATTGCTCCCTCCTGATACAGGTTCTGGCCTGCTCACCCCCTGGGCCACCCTTCTCCGGGGACCGTGACTACCAGCTGCTTAGAGATGGCTATTCAGGTCCTTGGCCCGCTTCTGAACTGAGGTCTTAAACTTCTACTTATTTATTTTGGACTGCGCTGGGTGGCCACTGCTGTGTGGCCTTCTCCTCTAGTTGTGGCAACTGGGGTTATCTCTAGTTGCAGTTCGGGGTCTTCTCATTGAAGGGGCTTCCCTTGCCACAGAGCATGGGCTCAAGGGCACGTGGGCTTCAGGACTTGCAGCTCCCGGGCTCTAGAGCTCAGGCTCGGTGGGCTTAGCTGCTCAGCGACATGTGGAATCTTCCTGAAGCAGGGATCAAATCCATATCTCCTGCACTGACAGTGATTTCTTTACCACCACGACACCAGGGAAGCCCCTCGGCCCACTTTTAAATTGGGCTGTCTTTTTACTGCTGAGTTGCAACAGTTCTTATATATCCTAGATAGCAGACCCTTGTCAGATACATGGTTGGCAAACTTTCTCCAACTCCGCAGACAGTCCCTCCTTTAAAGCAGGCCCCGGGAGGTGAGGGCGCCCGTGGGGGCCATGCCCAGAAACCTGGGTTCCTCTTGGGCTCCACCTCTAGCAGCTGTCTCCCTGCTTCGTGGCTTTTCCAGCCAGCTACTGGCTAACGCTGCCCAAACCTCCAGCGCTGTCTGCTCCACCGCCCTCCAGACTCAGAGATCAGCACTTGCAATCAGCTGGACTTGAATGTCCAACAGGCAGGACAAACCTAACAAGCCTAACATGGCCCACAGTGAACTATCTCCACGTCCACAACGAAAGCAGAAGAGAACAAAGCAAAGCCCAGGCCCCTCCCCAGCCTTCTGAATCTCAGCAAACAGCAGCACCACCCACAGCTGCTTCATCCAACACACCTGGGAGTCGCTGGCGCCTCCAGTCACTGGCGTCTGCTTTGCGTTTGCTTCTCTGTCGCCTTGGAGAATGCAGAGCCCTTGGGAACAGGGACATCTTGAGTGTGGCTGTGTCTTGGAGTTTTAAACAGTGCGTGTTTGTGGACCGAGTATGGGCTGAGAACTGGCTGGGGCAGGCAGCTCTGGCCTGGAGGCCCTGGCTGCGGGCCTGCCTCTTCACGGATGGGCCGAGTGGCCCTGGAGGGGCTGCCTCAGGCGGCAGTGCTGGATCAGGGACAGGACTGAGTGCTGGCCAGTGGGTTACACACCTGGGAGTCGCTGGCGCCTCCAGTCACTGGCGTCTGCTTTGCGTTTGCTTCTCCGTCGCCTCGGAGAATGCAGAGCCCTTGGGAACAGGGACATCTTGAGTGTGGCTGTGTCTTGGAGTTTTAAACAGTGCGTGTTTGTGGACCGAGTATGGGCTGAGAACTGGCTGGGGCAGGCAGCTCTGGCCTGGAGGCCCTGGCTGCGGGCCTGCCTCTTCACGGATGGGCCGAGTGGCCCTGGAGGGGCTGCCTCAGGCGGCAGTGCTGGATCAGGGACAGGACTGAGTGCTGGCCAGTGGGTTTGCAGGGGACAGAGTGAGAGCTGGCTGGAGAAGACCTAGGTTCACTTATCTGCCCGGCACAGCCTTGCCCAGCAGTTAACCCCACTGTGTGGGTGAGCACTGCCCCGCCTGTGGGCAGCTTGTGGGGAGATGAGGATGGAGAGAAGTAGATACCCTCAAACACTGCCAGCCTGTGGGCTCTGGTGCACAGCGAACGAACAGAGCCAGTTGGGACGCTTGGTAAGCTGGGGAAGCCCAAAGTGTCTTCCTGCTTTTGAGTGCCTTCACTCGCGTGAGGACCAAAGTCTTCAGCTGAAGAAAACCCATTCTGAATAGTGCTTGGGGAAGCGGGTGGCGGGGGTAGGGGCTTGAAGACGGTGGGCTGTCCCCCTGAATGACACTTCACTGGCCTTGGTCTATGCCAACTGCGGCCAGGCCAGCCCTTCCTTTAATCTCTCCAGCAAGGGCACGAGAGCAAGCTGCAGGAGACGGAAGGGAACTCCCGTCCCACGAGCCTCCGCTCCGTGTCCGCACTCTCATTTCAGTGTCCCAGCTGGCCTCGGCCCGGGGCAGGAGCGGAGCGTTATAACAGGAGCTGCAAGCAGTGCGTGCGGCCTGCCCTCGGTCACCAGCGTGGGTGACGGGCCCAGGACGGGAACTGGATGCCTTCATCCCCGCCCGCAGGCCTCTGACAGGCGGCTGTGAATGTGACCCTGGACGGACACCTGTGGGAGGCACTGGAGCTTTGAACAGTCTATTTTGATGGGATGAGAATGGAGGACTGGCAAGAGGGAAGGGAGAAAAACAACTAGGAACAAGCCCTGGAACCAAAGCAAGATGCGCTAAGAAGAGAAGGGGAAATGCTTTTGACAGGATTCTTAATGAATATCCTCAGAAATAAAGCAGGCCCAGCTGGCTGTGATTACCCCTGCGGGCTTGCATGGGGGGCAGGGGGAGCCCCACTGCTTTGGGAAAGACTCCACAGAGTCAAGGCGAGCCCAGGAGCTCCCTGGACTGCCCTGGTGCACAGGGGCCTTCTGGTCAGTCCATCACACCTCACTCTGGCCAGGTCAAATGACTTGCTCCCAGTGTAAATTTCCCACCATTGCTACTGCCTGGAATTCCGAACCTTTGAGCATCAAATCTTCCCAGTTAAACTCAATGTTTTCTTCCAACTTCCAAAACGGCAGAGTTAAGATGTGAGCCTTATCAGGCTGCTGTGGGTGCTTCCCTGAGGCCCATTTCCTTCCTTCTTCCCAACAGCGCCCTCCCCCAGTTGGCCGTGGGACTCCTCTGTGAGTGGGGGCTCCCTGGTGGGCTCCCACCCCAGCCTGTGACGGCTTCTTCACCCGGCTGGCAGTGAGCTGGTCACTTCCTTCCTGCACTCAGCAGGCCCTCACTGCCAGGCCCCCGGGTGGGTCATGCAGACACAGTGGGACTGAGGAATGAGTCTGTGCCAGGAGAGTTGATACACTCAAGAAAGTGGCGGGCAGAGGGACTGGAAGTGGGCAGAGGTAGGGAGCTGACATGGGCACTAGGGAGCTTCCTGGAAAAGGCAGCACTGAGCTTGGCTGAAGCATCACAAGGACCACTGTGTCTCCCCACGGCTGCCCCTCTCCCTTTCCAGGCCAGGCTGTGGCATGACCTTTTCATAGCATAATTGCCCTCAAGAGCTTAGCATGGGTCCCTATCACTTGTCCAATAAAACTTTCATTATTCAAGAATGTGAATGTATAAGGAATTTTTAAAAACAGTGGGGGAAAAAAGATCAACAAATTTATACTCTTGCTACAACTCCTATCACGAGCATCTATTTTGTTTTCTCACATGCTGAGTTTCAGCTAGTGGTAACGGGTCACTTTCGCCTGCTTGCCCTTGAGAGCATGACCCTTTGGCCCTGCTTCACTGAGAGCTGGGTCAGCGCCTCGGTCAGGCTGGGCTCAGTCCGGGCTGCCCTTCTCACCTGCCGCTGTCCAGGCTGCAGGAGCCCCTGCCCTCGCCTCAGAGTGCTGTCTCTCTTCCACTCCCTTGGTGAACTCCCCTGGGAGGGACACATCTGCAGATGAATTCCCAGAGGCGGGATTCTGGCGCAAACCTTCGCATCATGCCTGCTGGACCCCTGTTACTGTGTACCCAGTTCCCTGGCATCCCACCCGAGAGCATGCCTGCAAGACCCGCCAACCCATGTGAAGTCATCTTTCTAACGCCCCGTCACCCCAGAGAGCTGTGATGGCACGTGTGTTTGTGTTCGTTCATTCATTCAACAGGCAGGGAACAGGCAGTGAGGATGTTATCAAGGCCCGCCCCCAGGGAGCTGCCCGACCAGGGTGGGAGAAGGGGTGAGACCAGCTAAGAGGGTGGGAGAAGGGGTGAGACCAGCTAAGACCTGGGATTGGGAGGCCAAACTCTGGGGCTGCGGAGCCTCTGTCGTCTAAACTGCACAAGGAGCGGCTCAGGGAGAGCTGTGTTTGGGGATGGGATGCCTGCCGTGTGTGTGTGTGTGTGTGTGTGTGTGTGTGTTGTATAAGGAATTTTTAAAAACAGTGGGGGAAAAAAGATCAACAAATTTATACTCTTGCTACAACTCCTATCACGAGCATCTATTTTGTTTTCTCACATGCTGAGTTTCAGCTAGTGGTAACGGGTCACTTTCGCCTGCTTGCCCTTGAGAGCATGACCCTTTGGCCCTGCTTCACTGAGAGCTGGGTCAGCGCCTCGGTCAGGCTGGGCTCAGTCCGGGCTGCCCTTCTCACCTGCCGCTGTCCAGGCTGCAGGAGCCCCTGCCCTCGCCTCAGAGTGCTGTCTCTCTTCCACTCCCTTGGTGAACTCCCCTGGGAGGGACACATCTGCAGATGAATTCCCAGAGGCGGGATTCTGGCGCAAACCTTCGCATCATGCCTGCTGGACCCCTGTTACTGTGTACCCAGTTCCCTGGCATCCCACCCGAGAGCATGCCTGCAAGACCCGCCAACCCATGTGAAGTCATCTTTCTAACGCCCCGTCACCCCAGAGAGCTGTGATGGCACGTGTGTTTGTGTTCGTTCATTCATTCAACAGGCAGGGAACAGGCAGTGAGGATGTTATCAAGGCCCGCCCCCAGGGAGCTGCCCGACCAGGGTGGGAGAAGGGGTGAGACCAGCTAAGAGGGTGGGAGAAGGGGTGAGACCAGCTAAGACCTGGGATTGGGAGGCCAAACTCTGGGGCTGCGGAGCCTCTGTCGTCTAAACTGCACAAGGAGCGGCTCAGGGAGAGCTGTGTTTGGGGATGGGATGCCTGCCGTGTGTGTGTGTGTGTGTGTGTGTGTGTGTGTGTGTGTGTGTGTGTCGCACACCCATGTGCATACATTTGGTGAGGCTAGAGCAGTAGGTAGGGCCCTGGTGGCTGTCGAAGGAGGGAGTGAGGAGCCAGGCTGGCGTCTGAGGTGCTTGAGGTGCAGACGGAGGAAGTCCCCCGCCAGGCCTGCGTCTGCTGGTCTGGGTCTCCATGTCTCAAGCTCGGGGAGCAATGGTGTGTGCCTCTGCTGACAGGCCGCCGTTTCACACGCCTCTGCCTACTCCTCTCCCTGAGTTGACACTCCTTTCTGGCTAAGCCTCTCCAGCTTCAGGCTTTGCACCTGCCCTTTCCTCCTCCCCTCGCCCCATCCCTGTCCCTGCTTGGCAGGGGGAGATGGCCCCCCTCCCTGCCAGTGCTTTGGGCCAGTGTTAATGACACCAAGGACATCGAGCTATGAGTATTACTGCACAGAGCCCAGAGCTCCCCAAGGGTGGGAGCTGCGTCTAACTCATCTCCAGACCTCCTGACTGGCAGATGCAGGTACTCAGGGGGCAGCTGCCGACCAGAGGTTACAAACCATTCCTCCCAACCATGGGCACCCTAGCAGCAGCTCTCAGTCAGGCCCCCACATCCTGGACTCAGACTCCAGCCCCACATCTTGGCCACGTGATCACACATCAACAGCGACAAAAGTTCTGATAGAATCTGGGGCTGGAAGCAGCATACAAACATCAACGCACGATCCTAACCATATATGAGCAGCTCTACACGCAGATGGCCTCAGACAAGAACACTAGGACGTGAAAGCTGTTGGCCTGTTGGGGTGGCAAGCTAATGGGGGAATTATCTCCTGTCTTGTCTATTGATTTCTTTGAGTGTTTCTGTATAATTATTACACGTGTGGAAGACGGGCAAGTAAACAGACCTTTTCAACTCTGCCTGAGGAGCACGGTGCCTCTGGTTGGTCCAAGGGCAGGGTGGGGACGGATCACGCTGCTACGAAGGCCAGGGAAGAGGTGCACAAGGATGAACTGGAGCGCTCAGGACAGCAAAGAGGGGGCATCCCTCAAGGTGGGAGGAAGCACAGAGGGCGGGGACAGGCTGCAATTTGAAGGGTGAGAAGGCAAGGCTGGAGTGGCCGGCAGAGCCCGGAGCACGAGGAGCCAACTGCCAGGCTAAAGACCCCAGACTCCTCCAGTGGGAAGAAGGGCCCCAGGAGGACCCCATTCCACGGGGCCTCCACCAAGGCTCCTCCCAACGACTCCACTGGCATGTGACCCCTTGGCAGCCAGCACATGAGCCAAGGAGGGGCAAAGGGCCATGGGATCCTCTCCTACCACTCAGGTATCACCCGAGGGGTCGCTAGAGACCCCAGACCAAGCACCTGCTTCCCACAGACAGGGAGTGCCTGCTGGGCACCAGCCCTCTCTGCCGGCTACTCTATTTCTAGCTGCATGTGGCTGGGGTGAGGCGGGTGCCAAGGAAGGGCGCGGGGGCAGGCGAGGCATGGAGCTGGAGAAAGGCCATGATAAACGGTCTACTGGTGCTGGGAAAGGATGGCTGCTGCAGCACGTGTCTAGACGCAGCCTGGCCCGGCCCACGTCCAGGGTGGCCCCCATCAGCACCCGGGCACGGACTGCTCCAGAGTAAGCAAGCTTATTGGCAGAGGAAGAGCTGGGCTGCAGACTCTGGGACTCCCTTACTTGCTGATAACTCCCATTTTTAGGCACACAGTTCAGTTCTGGTCTGGGGTATGTTTTGGTGGTAAAGTATTTTTAAAGAACTTTCACAGGACACTTATTTTTTGTTTACTTCTCTGAACTCTGACCAAGACCTTGGCACATGGACTGCAAACAAGGAAGACAAAGGGACGTGTCTGCTTGCCTGTCCCATCCTCGGCAACTGGCTGTTTTTCTTTGCTGTTTATGGGCTTGGCCTTCTCTACCCTGGGACAGAGCAGGACCTCCTCCCCAGGTCACCACACTGAGACCTATTCAAAGCTGGCACAGGGCAGCCGACAACAGATTTCAACTATGTCCTACCAACAGGAAGGGCTGCCCTGTACTGTGCTCTGGTCTCTGACCTGAAGGTGCCACCCAAGGGAGAGCAAGAAGGAGAGGCTGAGGGGCTCCTGACGCCACAATGCCCACCTCGCTCCATGCCTACAGCCCCCTCCCAGGAACACTGTCCCCTCTCTTTTCAGGATAAGAAGAGTGAACCTGAAGAGCTGGCTGCAAACCCCTGCTGGGAAGGGAGCTGGGGGCCAAGGGTGATGCGTCTGTTCCCAGGTCCTTGCCCTCCGCTCCTCTAGAGCAGAGACCAGCAGGAGCTGGGCCTGGAGACAGGACGGAACAGGGGAGTCCCACGCTCAGCTGGCTGCAGGGGCCCCACTCACGTGGGCTGCTAGGAGACAGCCTCTGCCCTCTCACAGTTCTCGGAAGTTTTGAGAGCCCTGAGCCCTGCTCCTGGGCCAGGCTTGTGTATGGGCCGCTGTCAGGCCATGCTCTCCTGGGCAGTCAGCATCAAACCTCCTGCTTCTTTCTCCGGCCACCCACCCTTCCCTCCATCACACAATGAGCCTGCGCTGGGCCTGGGAACACGGAGCTAAGGCACTTTGGAGCCTGGCCCTCCAGGACCTCCTGAGTCAGGAGAGACCCACCCCTGGGGTCCAGGGACAAGCCTAGGAGCTCAGCGCTGAGGCTGAGGGCAGCCTGGGAGGCTACAGGCACCCAGGAGAACGGTGTGCAACTCAGGGAAAGCTTCCCAGAGGGGCTGATGCCCGAGCTGACGTGTGACAAGTAGGGGTCACAAAGAATTAATAAAGAGCATGGGGAAGGGTGGTCCGGGCAGAAGGAACAGTAGGTGTAGGTGCTCCAGAGCAGGAAAGCGGGGTGCATTTAGGAACACAGAAGTTATTTGACATGCCGGATATTACAGCTCTGAGAAATAAGGAGAGAGAGGTAGATGGAAGAGACGAGGAGCTTGGCCACCATCCCTGGGGACACTCTATGCCACCAAGACATCCAATCACGAGCTGTTGGACGGAGAAGGGCTCTGACACAACAGCCAGGCTGAGGGGTTCCAAACAAGGCCCTGTGGGGGTTGGGCTCCCCAGAGAGCAGGGCTCTCATCCCTGCCATTCTCGTCTCCATCTTAGCCAAAGCTGTGTGGCCACCATAGGATTCTGCTGGAAATGAAGCGTTCTGCTGCTGGACACAAAACCCCACAGAATCTGAAAACCACTGGCTGAATCCCACTCGTACCTCACATGTGATGGGGAAACTGAGGCACAGAGAGGGAGTTTCCCGAGGTCCCCCTGCAAGTCCATGGCCCAAAGAGCTTGATTCCTGGCCCACTGCCATGCCCCCCAGAATTTGCCTGGCCCCCTTCTATAAGAAGCACCCAAGGCTCTGCCCAGCCTTCCCCCCAGGCCCCAGTCCTGAGCTGGCTGCAGGCCTGAGGCTGGAGAAGGCCACTCCACCCCCAAAACACACCTGGGTCTCCATCACTCCACCTCCCTGCCCGCTGCAGGAGCTCCCTGGTTCTGTAATGATTTGGGGAAAGAAGGAAGCCCATTTATAAAGATGCACACTGAGTCCAGTGTGTTTCTTTTTCTCAGGCCAAAGAATTTCCATCAGATTAACAGTTGTAAAAAGCTGGGAAGGGAAGTGAGTCTGAATCCAGCTTGTCCTCTGACAGTGACTCCCTCCAACCAAGTGTGTTCAGACCACGTGAATGTGAGCGAAGAACAGGGACCAACGGGGAGGGAGGGAAGAAATAAGACAGGAAGAAACCTTCACAGTTTACCTTGAAAAATATTGCTGTTCATGGAGTAAGTATTTGACTGAAACTGTTTAGTTTCACATTAAAATGGTCAGGATTTTTTTTTTCCCAGCAAGAAATGCATTTGCGCTGTTGAAGTATAAAGACAAATAAACAGAGGCGAGGCGAGCCTTCGTCAGGGGTTCAGGGAGCAACACATTGTCTCCAGCTGTCTTCCAGGATGAGAGGGGGGCCTGCAAAAGGGCCGAGGCGCGGCCCTTTCATCCTGCCGGGGACCAGCCAGGCGCGGGGAAGAGCTGTGACCGCCGCACCGCCGCGGAGCATCTGGGCGCCCACGGTGCCTTCCTCCCACATGTGCAGCTGGGCTCCCGGGCCCCACCAGGCCCTGCAGAGCTCCTCTGCTCCTCTGCTCCTCTGCCTGGTGGCCTCTGGTGCCACCCGGTGCGCATCTGATCCTGCCAGACAGGCATCATGTTCATTTTGGAGACCATAAAACCGAGACTGAGAAAGAAATGACATGCGTCCAAGGTCACAAAGTGAGTATTGTGGTAGAGCTGGAACGGACAGCCCTGGTGCCATGTGGCCCATGTCAGTGGATGAGCCCAGAATCAGTGCAAGAGGAGCGGGCAGGCTCTGACCGGGGAGGGTGGTGGGCCGTGGCTCACTGGGCAGGAGCACTGTGTGGAACACGTGGGGCAGTCCCCACCAAAGGGCTTCACACCCAGCTCAGGGATGAGGCTCATTTCGCTAGCTTCACTAGCTCAGAAAAGACATCCATTCTCTTTAAAAAGTATCCTGACCGCACACTAGGAATAAGTGCTAACTAGGCAATTCCCATCTGTCGAGCCCTTGTTGAGTGCCAGCCACATGCTCTGCAAAGCTTATCTCATTTGGTCTCTGCCTCATCCCTGTCAAATTAGCGCTGCTATCAGCCCTACCAAACAGATGAGGATACAAGGCCCTGAGAAGTGAAGTTACCTGCTCAGGATCACAAAGCTGAGTGATGGATCCAGGATTCAAAACTATGCAGGCTGATTCCCAATGTTCCTCCAGGACTGGGAATATGCGATTCATCTGCAAACTGGAAGCTCCCAGCCCAGGTCACTTCTCAGGGCAGGCACTCAGGAGATCTTCTGAGATGAATGACTGTTAAGAGCTCTCAATTTTGATGCCATCTAGAAGCTCTCAGTTCAATTCAGTGGCTCAGTCATGTCTGACTCTTTGTGACCCCATGGACTGCAGCACGCCAGGCCTCCCTGTCCATCACCAACTCCCAGAGCTTGACCAAACTCATGTCCATGGAGTTGGTGATGCCATCCAATCATCTCATCCTCTGTCGTCCCCTTCTCCTCCTGTCTTCAATCTTTCCCAGCATCAGGGTCTTTTCCAATGAATTAATTCTTTGCATCAAGTGGTCAAAGTACTGGAGCTTCAGCTTCAGCATCAGTCCTTCCAATGAATATTCAGGACTGATTTCCTTTAAGACTGACTGGTTGGATCTTGCAGTCCATTGTCGTCCCCTTCTCCTCCTTTCTTCAATCTTTCCCAGCATCAGGGTCTTTTCCAATGAATTAATTCTTTGCATCAAGTGGTCAAAGTACTGGAGCTTCAGCTTCAGCATCAGTCCTTCCAATGAATATTCAGGACTGATTTCCTTTAAGACTGACTGGTTGGATCTTGCAGTCCAAGGGACCCTCAAGAGTCTTCTCCAATACCACCGTTCAAAAGCATCAGTTCTTTGGCGTTCAGCTTTCTTCATAGTCCAACTAGAAGCTCTAGGCTCTCACATTCCCCTGAACCCCAGACCTGATTACCCCACAGACTCTGAACTTGTATAGCATATCCACTCAGATGGCTACTGATGATGTCAAATTGAAGTTGGCCCAACAGACTTTTGGAGAAGGAATGGCAACCCACTCCAGCACTCTTGCCTGGAAAATCCCATGGACGGAGGAGCCTGGTAGGCTGCAGTCCATGGGGTCATTAAGGGTCAGACATGACTGAGCAACTTCACTTTCACTTTTCACTTTCATGCATTGGAGAAGGAAACGGCAACCCACTCCAGTGTTCTTGCCTGGAGAATCCCAGGGGCGGGTGGTCCTGGAGGGCTGCCGTCTCTGGGGTTGCACAGAGTCGGACACGACTGAAGCGACTCAGCAGCAGCAGCAAGACTCTCAGTCCACGCTGTCCCCAACCCACAGTCTGTCCCCCCCCCAGTCTTTCCCAGAAGCTACAGAGTAACTCCAAGCAAAAAAACAGCAGTCACTCTTGACTCCTCTTTACCCCTCACTTCTTGCATCTAATCCATCATCCGTTCATTCTGGCTCCATTTTCAAAACATACATGAATTCAACCACATCTCATCACCTCCATGACTGTCACCCTGCATGGGCCACCAACATCTCTGATCTAGACCACCATAATGCCCTCTGTCTCTTATTTCCCATCAACAAATTCTCTATGTAGCAGCCAGAAGGCAAATCTATTAAAACGTCAATCCCTGGTTAAAATGTTCCATGGTTTCCGGGCTAATTCCCCACCCCCCCCAGCTAATTTAGAATAAAATCCTAACTCCCTTCTAGGGCCTGTAAGACCTGACATGCCCTGGCCCGGCTCCCTCCTGAGCTTATATCCAGGCTTTCTCCTTCCCTCCAGATCCTCCAGGTACAATGACCTGTTCCCAAACTCACCCAGCTTGTCCTCGACCCGGCCATTGCCTTTGTCGTCCCCTTTTTGCCTGGAGGGAAGATCACCCCTAGATCTTCGATGGGCAGCTTCCTCCTCCTCCCGAAGGCCCTTCACCAAGTCCCCTCCCTGTGAACACTGGGGCACCTCTGTAACTGCCTCGATAGGCAGAGCTGGGTGGGAGTGCCTTCTGAGAGCAGACTGTAAAACTGCGTCTTGTTCTTCCAGGACCCAGACGCGATGCTGTGAGGAAGCCCACACCACCCTGTGTGGACAGACCCGCCAAGAGGCTGCCCAGAAGTGTTCCGGCTAGCAACCAACTTCAACCATAAGGCATCACTAGAGAAGTCTCCAGATGCTTCCAGCCTCCATCAAGGCATATCCAGCTTCGAGTCTTCCCAGCTGAGACCCAAACACAGAGCAGCTGAGACAGCTACCCTTACTGCTCCTCTCTGAATTCCTGACCCACAGAATCTGCAAGCAGAGTAAACTGGTGCTTCATGCCACGGAATGTGGGGAGGTTTTAACGCACCAGTGGTCACAGGTGTACCACGCTCTCCAACACTGCTGCCCTGCCCTATCACATTGTTGTTCAGTCACTCTGCTGTGTCCAGCTCTTTGCGACCCCATGGCCTGCAGCACGCCAGGCTTCCCTGTCCTTCACTATCTCCCTCAGTTTGCTCAAACTCATGTCCATGGAGTCAGTGATGCCAGCCAACCATCTCATTCTCGGTCACTCCCTTCTCCTCCTGTCCTCAGTCTTTCCCAGCATCAGCGTCTTTTCCAATGAGTTGACTCTGCATCAGGTGGCCAAAGTATTGGAGCTTCAGCTTCAGCATCAGTCCTTCCAATGAATATTCAGGATTGACTTCCTTTAGGATGGACTGGTTTGATCTCCTTGCCATCCAAAGGATTCTCAAAAGTCTCCTCCAACACCACAGCTCAAAAGCATCAATTCTTTGCTGTTCAGCCTTCTTTATGGTCCAACTCTCACGCTGGTACATGGCTACTAGAAAAACCGTAGCTTTGACTACAGGGACCTTTGTCGGCAAAGAGATGTCTCTGCTTTTTATATACTGTTCAGGTTTGTCACAACCTTTCTTCTGAGGAGCAGGCATCTTCTGCTTCGTGGCTGCGGTCCATCACACTCATTATTTTTCACTGCAGGTGGCCTCACTGAACTTACTTCACCAAGTTCCGTGCTTCCTTGCGCGCTGTCTCCTCCCTGCGCTGCTGTGGGCGCTTGCTGCTTTGCTCACCACCTGGTGTACCTTCAGCATTTAAAGCTGGCACTGGCACGCAGCGGGGCTTCTGAACATTTTTTTGAATAAATGAATGGATGAATATTGGAAGGAGCCTTGGGTCACCTGTGGACTCAGCCATGAACATTTCTGGGTTTCTCTTGAATCCAGGGGTCCCATGACACGTGCTCCATCTAATTCCCCTGGATCTCTGCCACGTGCCCAGCACGGACGTTTGCTGAGCCTGAGGACCTAGGATACAAGGCCCTTCTTCAAACTCATTTATTTGTTCATTCTACAAATATTTATTATATGTCTATGATTTGCCAGACATAGCACTCGACTCTGAGGAGGAAGAAGGAGAGATAAACAAGAGAGCTTCTGCCTGCAGGGTAAGAAGACAGAACTCCAGCACAGAGAGAGATGTGTACAATGTGGTCACAGGAGGCTTTGGAGAGAAGGGAGATGCAGGGACAGGGGTCACAGGGAGCAGCGCTGAACAGGAGGGATGGAAGGATGGTGGGTGTAAGGCGGTGGGGCCAGAGGGCACGGGGAGGGGGGATGAGGATGAGAGATGAGGAGAGGAGGCCAGCAGTGGCCTGGCCTGAGGGGCCTTGGGAGCAGGTAAAATGGGTGTTGCTGTGAAAGCGACGGGAGCCACACAAAAGAGTTCAGTGATCACAGTGCTCTGTGAGGTCGCATGGGGAACACACGTCCCACAGAAGCTCAAGGGTGACAGAAGGCTCTTGCATAGGTAGCAAGGACCTGCCTGGGAGGCAGTACAGATTTGGGGGAGCTCTCCAGAGCAAGGGCTGCCCTTATCCCCTTTAGCAGGCCATCCACCAGCCTGGGTTGGCAGATGCTAGGATTTCACAGAGTCCCAGACTCACAGAGGGGGTGGGGGGCTATCAAACCCCCAGTGATCTGGTCCAGCCTCCCAGAGTGGGGTCTGTTTCAGATGCCATGGGGAAGGGGTAGGCAGTAGCTTACAGGCTTGAACTGGCAAACGAACAGATCTGGGCCCTGGTCCCAGCTTGACCATTCACTGGCTGTATGACCTTACATGGGTCACTTTCCGTTTCTGAGCCTCAGTTCCTCATTTGTAAAGAGGGGATACTAATGGCTCTGCTCAGGGATGCCTGAGGACCAAGTAAGAGAATGTCAGCACAATATCCTGGATGATTCCGGGCACGCAGCAGACACTCGGCTAAAGTCCGCTCACCTCACCTAAGAGGAACCTAGCACGAGGTAAGCGCTCAAGAAGTGTTAACGGGAATGTCGTGATCTGCTTAACAAAACAACTTTTCTGCTGAATCTGGCTGCAGATGACTCCTCTTCATCAGGGGAAAATGTGCTGAGAAGCAAGTCCGAAATTCAAACTGTGAGCAACTTGAGAACCGTATTTTTCAGTAAGTCAAGATAAAGACTGGGGTAGCAGAGAACATCTGGCTAAGTGAACTAATGGCTTTAGGAGAAAAGGAGACTTGCTTTGTGGAGTCGGGAAAAAATTATCCACCGCTGGTTTTAATTTAGGATGAAAAAAATAAGACCTTATTCTATTAGCCTAAATATTGCTCTATGTCCAATTGCATGGAGTTTGGAATAATATTTTTCAAACAGAACTACTGCTATTTCAAGTAATTACAACGCTAAAAGCAGTCATTTGGGGTTGAGCAAGGATCTCATCATGGTTTCAATTCCCTCTGGTGTCATTTTCTGTTATATTTGAGAAATTCCTCAATAAAGATGTCAAATAGAAAGAGGGTTTTACTCCCCAGAGGACAGATTTGGCCACCCTCCAGGACACAGTCCCAGGCAAGCCATCTCCACAAGAAAATAACCTCATTTGCTCAAAAGAAAAGAAAAGGTTCAACTGTGAAAACCCAGGCAAGAAAATAACCCTTCAGCCATCAGCCTCATTTCTCTTATGAGCTCGGAACACTTTTCAAACTGTGCTGACCAGGCTCGGTTCCAGCCATGATCATGAAGGAATTCAGTGGTGGCTGAGAGAGGGATGTTCCAAGCGGACGAGACTTCTGACCCAGGCTTTTGGAGACAAAACAGGAGACGCAGACAGGTCTGACTGTCCCTGATGGGTGACGGTTGTGGGGTGGGGCTAAGAGAGGCTGAGCAGAGCCGGTCAGGGCTGCACAGAGCAGACAGGATGCGGAACACAGAGCCCTCCCCAGACTCGGTCAGCTTCTCACAGCAACCAGCACCCACTGAGGGCAGGCCCTGTGCTGGAGGCTCTATCAGGCAGCATGAACACAGCTCCTACTGAGGCCGAGCAGAGGGCCAAACGACCCGCAGGTTGTGAGCAACAGAGAACGGCGGGGAGTGTGGCGATCCGGAATGTACACACACTCTTCCAAGAGGGGGCCTGATGGAGATCCTCCCAGTTGCTGCTGTTCCCACAGGGAGGCGCCCCTGCTCAAGGCCTCATGCCTGGAGGGTCCCCGCTCTGCCGCTCCTGTGGCCACAGCCCTCCCCATGGAGTAAGCAGTCCACAGGCGCTCATGGCATCTGGGTGTTGGAGGCCCCTCGGATTCCCTGCCCAACCCCTCCCCCCAACCCCCGCCAAACATGTCTCTTCTCAGAAGGACAGATAACAGGACCAAGAAAAAGGGAAGGCGGCTTCGGGGCAAATGGCCAGGGCTTACACATTCAGGTTAGGGTGCCCTCAGGTGCCCTGTGGTGTAGGACAGGGCCAGGGGTGAGGAGAAGGGACGGACAGCAAGCATTGCCCACGCTACCGCTTTCTGGCTCAAAACTCCAAGAAGTCCTAGAATTCTAAATTCCACTCCAGCCTTCCAAGTCACGAGGAAGGAATGCTTGTCAAGGCAGAAGAGACTGAACATATTTTAGACTGAAGCTTCCTAACGACCTTTACACATCTGGCCATGTGGGATATGCATTCCTGCCCCAGACCCACAAAGTCAGGAATGGGGGGATTAGGGCCGAGCAGAAACAGAGCTGGAAACACTGAGTTTTATGTGACATCCCTTGATTTATAAATGTGGACAAATAATTCAATCCCCACCGCCATCATCATCACATCAGTGATACGGGGTGAGTGGGAAGGAAACCAAACACGTTCACGGGCTGGACTGTGGGTGGCGAGCCTGAATCCTCTGCAGCAGTGTGCCAACGCCCCTGACCCACGCAGCACCTCCCCAGCAGTACGCTCAGCTCTCCAGGGCTACTTTCTTATGTAACTGGCACCATGACCCTGAGACGGGTATTCCTGACCATCCTGCAGTTAGGGGAACTGAGACTTGGAGAGTCTGAGTAACCGCTCTCAAACCATAAAACTCATGAGTAGTGGTCACAGAATTTGGACCACATCTTCCAGCTCCATTAAGTCCAGCTTCATCTTACAGCGTGACGGTTTCAGCCAGGGTTTACAAGCCTCTGAGATCCCGACACTGAGCTGGGCACATTTTCAGCGTTTTGTGGGTGAGGGGGTTGTGGCTCTGCATTGTCAGGCAGGGCTGGAGCCGGTTGGATCCGAGGTCTGACTTCTCCAGAGCCGGAGTTTTGACATGAGAAGGAAAAAGCCCAAACATCAAGACGTCTGTTGGAAAGCGTCTGCCCTCAGCTAAAAGCAGAGGAGCAACAGAGAGAGCCTTTTCTCGGCTGCCATATGCATGAGTTAGAGCCGTATGAAGTTGCAATCTGTGCTCAGAGGTGGGGGTGGGGCAGTCTTACCCAGTTCCTTAAATTAATCAGTATAAAAAGAATCCGCTATGGAAATCATGTTATTGAAACCAAAACCTGCACAGACTCCATTAGTCTGGAGGTGTTGGGTATACCTGCCCGCCGTAGCCAGGAATACGGATGCTTTCAAGCCGGTGATTCTATCCAGGTAAGAGAGGTGTGATGAGAAAGGGCGGCTGTGTGTGTGACACAGCCCGGGGAGTGCAGACAGCAGGCCTGGCCCCCGCGAGGTCTCGGAGGCGCCAGACTAGCCCACTGCAATGCGCCTGTTCTGAAGGTCGACCAGGCCGAGTAAGGCCTGCGACGTTTGCATGCTCTGAGCCGGCCACCCTCTAGCTGGCCGGCACCCACGACCCTGCTCAGTCCTCGAGAGAGCCCTACAGGACAGTGACTGGGGATGCTGTTTCTGGGGAGGGAACAGGCCTAGAGGTGAAGTGGCCAAAGGTCACACAGCTGATAATTGAGGAACCAGGGTCAGAGCTCAGAACCTGCAGGTCCGAAGGTGTGGCCTCTTGACCACTGGGGATATGCCTGCTCCTGTTAGGATAAGCCCGACAGGCAGACTCTCAGGTCTGTCTTCACAGACTAATCCGTTCCTGAAATGTACTCTATCACAACCCGGAAGGGTAAATGTTTATGCTTCTTGGGAGGATTAAATGAGATAAAATCCAGCCTCAAGGAGCCACGCAGGCTCTGCCCTCACCCCTACCTTTGGAGAGCCTGTTCAAGGCAACTTCCTCTTTGAAGTCCCCCGAAGAGTTAGGCACACTCCCCCCGCGGCCCCCAACTCCCACAGCCCGCACAGGGTAACTCTTCATAGACCCCTCTGGGCTTCCACAGTCTGCTGTCCAGACCTCCGTTTCGGCACTTTCTTTGGGTGTAATTACATGTTTACAGATCTGTTTCCCATAACAGCTAATCTGAGATCCAATATGCATTAAACAAAAGCAGGCAGAGGAGCTGGCGATGGCTACACTGCTAATTCTAGAGGCGTTTCAGAGCACGGGGGTGTCCAGCTTCCTAGCACGCATGCTCAGTGACTCAGTCGTTTCCAAGTCTTTGCGACCTCCCTGCACTGCAGCCCGCCAGGCTCCTGTGTCCATGGGATTCTCCCAGCAGGAATACTGGCGTGGGTTGCCCTTTCCTCCTTCACAAGCTTTCTATGCATACACCAAAAACCCAGCTGGCACGACAGAAGCTTCACCCAGCCCTTCCAGGAGACACTGCATCGAGTGCCATAAAAAAATCCAAATAATCCTTTTGACCCAGAAGTTCCAAGAAGACTTGCTAAAGAAACAGTTGGGAAAATAAGAAAAAAATGTTTTATGCCCAGAACCACCTCTGGGTTCTGATGGCAAATCAAACAAACAAAATAAGCAAACAATGTAAATGTCCGACCACAGAAGGGGGGACGAGTCACCTACAGTAATACTGATGCCTGTTGTATGACTGTACTCACCAAGCACCAGCCACTTCACTGTGCCATTTCATTCTCACACACAACCTGCAGAGGCCAACAGCATGTTATTCCCGTGGCTGTCAGGGTGATGGGGACACCTCCCAGGACTGAGCTCCCTGGGACTTGCACACCTCTCAGCTGCCTGGACACGATCGCAGTTACTGCTCACAGCAGCGTGTGAGACAGCTGCTCTTCACAACCTCCCTTTACCAACAAGACACTGAGGCTCGGAGATGTTAAGATGCTAAGTCTGTGGTCTCACCCCCGAGGCTCCAGCTGCTGTTCCCCGGGTCACTTAGCAGCCAACAGCAGAAGACGGCTGGGGGGACAGGAGTACCTATTTGGAGACCCTGGGCTTTCTACCAGGAGCGGTTCCTCCTGCCGTGGACTGCAAACCACCTCTGTTATGGGTTGAATTACATCCCTCCCAAGATGCTGAAGTCCTGACCCCCAGGGCTGGTGCGGGTAACTTTCTTTGGAAACAGGAACTGGCAGATGATCAAGTTAACATGGGTCGGCAGGGTGCCCCCTAATCCAACAGGACTGTGTCCTTAGGAAGAGAGGACATTTGGACACAGAGACGGGCATGCAGAGAACAAAAACGATGTGAAAACAGAGACAGAAAGAGAGAGATCTATGCGCAGAGGCAAGCCTGAGGCTCCCAGGAGAGGGTAGAACAGGGCTTCCCTCAGCCTCATAGGAACTAACCCCACTGACATCACAGCCTCAGACTTTGAGCCTCTAGAACTAGGACAGAATAAAGCTCTACCTCTCAAGTCACCCAGTGTGTTCCTCTGTCACAGCAGCCGCAGGTTGTTAGTCACTGATCAGACGATGAGGCGACCAGGAAAATGGTGCTGACCAAGGCCAGGTACCTGATTCCAACTACAGGAAGTCACACCCAGGCGCCTCAAGGCAAACACACCAGAGAATCTAAGACGCTTTCCAGTTTTCCTTTGTTCTTCTACATTTTCCCAATTGTACCCAGAAAGTCTGCATTACTCATAAATTTATACAACCGGCTTAAAAATATATGTATTTGAACTGAGAGAATCTGGAAGTATATAAGAATCCTTGTTATGGGCTGAATTATGTTTCTTCCTAATTTATATGCTGAAGGGCTAACCCTTACCCTTAGAACATGGCTGTATTTACAATGCGACCTTTAAAAAGGTAATTACGTTCAAAATGAGTTGTTAGATGGCTCCTACTCCAATATGACTGGTGTCCTTATAGGAAGAGATTAGGGCAGAGAGAGAGAGAGAGAGACACCAGGTACATGCATGCAGAGAGAGGACCATGTGAACACACGGCAAGAAGGCGGCCATCTGCAAGTCGAGGAGAGACCCTCAGACTGAAAACAAACCCACCAGCACCTTGTCCTCGGACTTCCAGTCTCCAGGACTGTGAGCAAATAAATTCTTGCAGTTTAAGCGCCGCAAGCTGTGCTAGTTTGTTACAACAGTCCTAGCAAGGACTGTTTTCCTAATCATTGTTGTTGTTTAGTCACTAAGTCATGTCAGACTCTTTTGCAACACCACGGACTGGAGCCCTCCAGGCTCCTCTATCCATGGGATTTCCTAGGCAAGAATACTGGAATGGGTTGCCATTTCCTTCTCCACGGAGTCTTCTCGACCCAAGGAACCAAAAGAGGATAAACCTTCCCACTGCCCCCAACGTTACCAGCTGGAGCTGAGAAAGAGGTAGGGTGTGCCCAGTGGGCAGGGCGCCGCCGCATCGCTCACCCAGGCAGTTGTGTCCGTCGTGAGCCAGCATGAATCCGTCAAAGCAGGTGCACCTGTAGTTCCCCGGGATGTTGATGCACTCGTGGACGCAGCCCCCGTTGTAGTGGTCATTTTCACACTCGTCGATGTCTGCAAAATGAGGCTCATGAGAAGTGTCAGAGGAAGACCCCGCGGGTCCTCTTTCCCCCACCACTGAAGGCACTGGGACATGAGTGGTTAGGGGGTGACTCAACAGGTGTTCACTAACTCAAGTCCTTGCTGTGGGCGGGGGAGCAGACACAAAGGTTACAAAGATGAAGATCTTGGCCTTGGCAGGTGGTCAGCCACCAACTTGGGGAGCAAGGTCATGTGGCAGGCATGTTTGGAGTGACTTTCAGATCCCTTGATGGTGAAGCAGGCAAGATTCACACCCAGCTCTGGCCCCGTTGAAACCCTCTCAACACTAACAGCATGCAAGGACCCTATATAAACCCCCCCCCAGGCTAGCTCTTTTCAGGCTATTTGAAAGTTACCCAGAGGTGGAGAGCTCATTACTTGTGAGAGAGGCTAAGAAATAAATGAACTTTTCATACTACCAAAAAACCTAACTTCTGGAATGAGACAAAAGGCAGTATACTCCCCCCCAGGGTTTCCTTCCAGATCTGAATTTCTACTGCTTTAGTATCCTTGTTACAACAGAGACTTCTGTCTTATGAACAATGGCTAATAGCCTTCCTAAAGGTCACCCTTTTTGCCGTTCTAAGTGTTTCTCCACATTTCCCATCAGGAGTCAAAGAGCTATCAGTTCTGGAGTTCCAGAGAGATTCGAGAGGGCCTGGAGAGCTAGAGCAGCGAGTCCAGTTAACATTCAATGAGCTACCCAAGTCCCAGGGGTGACACCATGTGTCATTAATGCCCCACCCCCGACATTAACTATGAGGCACAGACCCCCGTCATCTGTATTCCAATTTTACAAGGGAATCGAAGACGCTGAGGCACAGCAAAGCCAAAGCCTGGCCAAGGGTCACACACCTTGACGTGTTATCCAAGTGGGATTCGAACCAGTGCAATCCCCCAGTTGAACGAGGGGTACCGGTGGTGTTCAACCTACCCACCTCGACCTCTACAGGCCCACGAAAAGATGGCAACCGGAAGCTTCTCACAGCAGATCCGGAAGTGTTCCCACAGCCTAACCGGAAGCGTTCGCACAGCCTAACCGGAAGCAGCGATTTTTGATGAGCGGTTCCTCCTATGAAAGCCAGGAAGGGGCCACCCTTAAGAAGAGAGGGAACTCAGGGCACACTCGGCTGCTTCCACAAACGCCTGAGGGGATGGCAAGCGGAGACACCCAGCTTTGTGCTCTTTCCACAGGGTCCAGAGGACAGAGCTACACACGGTAGAGAAAGCCAAAAGGGCCAATTAATGTTCAGGGGTAGGTATGTCCCATCTGGAAGCCAGAGCCTGTCTCATGAGGTAGTGAGCCCCCCGACTCTGGAGGCGACCAAGCACTGTCGGACGCCTGTCGGCCAGGACTGCTGCCAGCAGAGGAAATACCGCAGCCCTGAAAGTGCTGGAATGCTGGGTCTGGGCTGCGCAGCATCCTCCTGGTAGCCACCCAGCATGATGAGGGAAGAACAAGCAGCCGGGGTTGCAGAGGTGTGAGAGACAGGAGGCTTCCTGCTTGCAGAGGCCACCAGTGTCTGCTGGGAAGCGGGCTCAGTGCTGTAAGTCATCTGAATTGCTTTCAATCGTTATACTTAATGTACTAAGAAGTTTTAAATAACATTAAAGGCAGAGTATAAGATTTTGTGTTTGAAAGGGCACATGGATTTATAAAGACTGAGATATTGATTACCTCTCAATCCCTGTGGCTCCAGCCTTTCGCCAGAGCCCCAGATATACCAATCTAACCACCTCTCCCCCTAGATTGCCCACATTCACTCCAAAGGCAATATGGCCCAACTTTAACTCATCAACCAGCACTTCCCTGGGGTTCTCCATCCCAGTAAACATTGTTATCCTTCCATTTCTCCACTGACATCCAATCAGCTACCAACATGTGAGTCTTCTACACTCTTAACATGGGTGCAGTCTGCGAACTGGTTACCCATTTCTACTATCCATAAACATGGCACCATCTCTCAGCTGATCCAAACCAGCATCTCCTAGACTATTGCCTCCTTCCTTTCTTTCATTCATGCAGGTGACTCAGGAGAAGGTGGCTTGGCCCCAACTCTAGGGGTGGAGCCTGGTCAGTCTAACCAAACAATATATGGAATTAATGGCTGTTATTGGTCCCAGGGTGGGCATGTGACTTAGGCTGGATGAGTCAGATTGAGGGTAAGGAGTTTTATTTCATGTTGGCTAGAAGTCGTTCCCTCTCACTTTGTACCTCAGTATGTAGGTATCTATTCCTGAAACATACACCAACCCTCTGGAGTAGGTATTTTAACTCCATCTTATACTTGAGCAAACTAAAGTGCAGAGAGGTAATTGCTCAAGGTCACACAGTAAGTAGTAGGGCAAGGATCAAAAAAAGTCTTGGTGTTTCTCCTCTAGGAGTTTTATAGTTTCTGGTCTTACGTTTAGATCTTTAATCCATTTTGAGTTTATTTTTGTGTGTGGTGTTAGAAAGTGATCTAGTTTCATTCTTTTACAAGTGGTTGACCAGTTTTCCCAGCACCACCTATTAAAAAGACTATCTTTACTCCATTGTATGTTCTTGCCTCCTTTGTCGAAGATAAGGTGTCCATAGGCATGTGGATTTATCTCTGGGCTTTCTATTTTGTTCCATTGATCTATATTTCTGTCTTTGTGCCAGTACCATACTGTCTTAATGACTGTGGCTTTGTAGTAGAGCCTGAAGTCAGGCAAGTTGATTCCTCCAGTTCCATTCTTCTTTCTCAAGATTGCTTTTGCTATTCGAGGTTTTTTGTATTTCCATACAACTCTTGAGATTATTTGTTCTAGTTCTGTGAAAAATACTGTTGGTAGTTTGATAGAGATTGCATTGAATCTGTAGATTGCTTTGGGTAATATACTCATTTTCACTATATTGACTCTTTCAATCCATGAACATGGTATATTTCTCCATGTCTCTGCTTTTTAACATGCTGTCTAGGTTGGTCATAACTTTCCTTCCAAGAAGTAAGCGTCTTTTAATTTCATGGCTGCAGTCACCATCTGCAGCAATTCTGGAGCCCCCAAAATAAAGTCAGCTACTGTTTCCCCATCTATTTGCCATGAAGTGATGGGACCAGATGCCATGATCTTAGTTTTCTGAATATTGAGCTTTAAGCCAACTTTTTCACTCTGCTGTTTCACTTTCACCAAGAGGCTTTTTAGTTCTTCTTTGCTTTTTTCCACAAAGGCAGTATCATCTGCATATCTGTGGTTACTGATATTTAACTCGGCAATCTTGATTCCAGCTTGTGCTTCATCTAGTCCAGCGTTTCTCATGATGTATGAATACAGATTGGGTTCTCTGGTTTTCATCTCATTAGGAACTCTGTCTGGGTTTCCTGAACATGAATGTCTGTTTCCTTCCCCAAGTTAGGGAAGTTTTCAGCCATTATTTTTTCAAATCAGCTTTCTGCCTTTTTTTTTTCTTTCCTCCTTCTGTTATCCCATGATGCCAGTGTTAGTCTGTTTTATATTGTCCCTTAAGTTCCTTAAGCTAATCTTGACTTTTTTTTTTTTCATTCTTTTTTACTGCTCTGATAGGGTATGCTCACTGTTCTCTTTTGAAGTTCATTGGTCTTTTTTTTTTTTTTGCCTCCTCTAGTCTGCTGTTGAACCCCTGTAGTGTAAATATCTTTAAAATCAGTTATTCTAAACTTTGGCTTCCCTGATAGCTCAGTGGATAAAGACCCAGGAGACATGGGTTCGATCCTTCGGTTGGGAAGGTCCCCTGGAGAAGGAAATGGCCACCCACTCCAGTATTTTTGCCTGGGAAATCCCATGGACAGAAAAGTCTGGCAAGCTACAGGCCAAAGGGTCACAAAGAATTGGACACTACTGAGCAAATAAGCACATATTATAAACCTTAGTCCTGTGACTTCTATTTGGTTGTTTTTATAACTTCTCATATTGAGGTTTTCCCTGTGTTCATTTATTCCACTCCCAAGTACAGTGATCATGATTAAATTCTATTACTTTGAATTATTTACCAGGAAAATTACTTATCTCCATTTCACTAAGGTATTTTGACTGATAAGACAGAGGAGTTCAGTTTTTTGTTCCATTTAGGACTTCTAATGATGGCATAAGGCCCACCCACACAATGAAGGATAATCTGCTTTACTCAAGTCCACCAATTAAATTTAAATCTCTCCTCCCATCCATGGGATTTTCCAGACAAGAGTACTGGAGTGGGGTGCCATTGCCTTTTCCAAAAACAGCCTCATAGAAGCCTTTAGGAAAGACTATCTGATATGAGTTAGTATAATAACTGTCCCTGGAGAAGGCAATGGCAACCAACTCCAGTACTCTTGCCTGGAAAATCCCATGGATGGAGGAGCCTGATAGGCTGCAGTCCATGGAGTTGCTATCAGTCAAAAATGACCAAGTGACTGCACTTTCACGCATTGGAGAAGGAAATTTCAACTCATTCCAGTGTTCTTGCCTGGAGAATCCCAGGGACGGGGAAGCCTGGTGGGCTGCTGTCTATGGGGTCGGACAGAGTTGTACACGACTGAAGTGACTTAGCAGCAGCAACAGCAGTAATGGTCCCTAGTCTTGGAAACTATGGAATGGAATATTCCAGAGATAAGAAACACAATTCAAATGAGTTATTATAGCTAGATCCAGATGCATTAGGTATTAAGTTATTACCCCTAAAGTTGATCTTTTAAATACTGTAGTATGTCTTCCTTTAAACTGTGAAATCAGTTTTCCAATAATTTCTAAAAATGAGAATATACCAATGTATTGTGTCATGACATCTGTAATTCCGTAAACATGCTCTCCCCATTGAAAATTAGGTAAAACAGTTTTGAGACCTTGTAACTTCATGCAAAAGGTAGCTTAAACCATTTGAGACTGCTGTCACTTGGGGGTGGGGGTGACCTTGGAATTACTGGTACTGATGAAATCTGTTTTCTCTTCCCTCAGACACATACAGACACACATACACCTCCACAGAAACATCCCCCAAAATGTTTGACTGAATATCTGGGCACAATGGCCCAGACAAGTGTATATATAAAATTAATCATATACCAAATAATACCTTGCCCTTGACTTTCTGACTTTCTGAACACACAGTTCCTATACTTTACTGCCTTGTAATAATCAAGATCATGTCACGACTGAGCAACAGCTGCAATATTTCTTGAACTTCTTTCTGGTGGAACTTGAAAGGGACACTCTCAATGTGACCATTCTACCTGTAAAGCCTATAAAGTTGTAGCCATCATTTGCCTTTTGAGCAAGAATTAGTCTCCCTTCATGATGAGTTTGCAGAGCTCTGAATACTGAAGTGGTTAGGGGCATCACCCTTGCACAGTCAAAAATCTGCACGTACACAATTCCATATCCATAGATTCAACCAATCATGGATCAGGTAGTATTATTGAAAAACATCAACATGAGTGGATCTATACAGTTGAAATCTCTGATGTTCAAGGGTCAACTGAACTTCTACCATAGATATTTTTAATGTATTGATAACGAACACTTTTCTTTCATGTTATATCTTTGGTATAATATACAGTGATGAGATATAGTTTCACTGAATTAGGGTCTCCTTAGACCATTGCATATGTGAAATGTGAATGTGTCAAAAGTCACCATTAACCAAAAGCTTTATTCATAATGTACTTTCCTTACAGCTCATATAAGAAATCATCAAGGTTATAATGTGGAGGCAGATAGTTCACATCTATATTATACATGCAGGGGTCCTCTCAACAAGTTGATTTCATTGCTGAAATTTAATCTCAATGGTTGGCTGTCTGGCAGACATTTGCCTTCAGTAATCTCATAAATCGATTACATGTTGTAGTTGAAGTTGGAGGCTGAGATTTCTAATCATGATACCTGTTTAAATTTATCTGTCAGCCAATGTGTCTGTTGAGAATATTCAATTTTATTTCAAGATAGAATAAAAGAATCTCAGTTATGAATCCTAGAAACAGGCTGACCAAATCAACTCTCTTCATGATTACTCAAACAGTCCTTTCTAGAATAGAGTGTTTTAAAGTTGCAAAACACATTGCATTTGATTATTTGCAAATATCCTTTGAAAATGAATTTACGCTGCCTGGTATTATTTTGTCTGTCTGTCTCTCTCTTACTTCTAGTGTTCCTTTAATGGGGCTAGAAAAAGAATAGGAGAGGCAAGGTAAAGGTAAAATATATTTGCCACCAGAAGAGAATAAGCAATAAAGAGTAAAGGTAAAATAGCCAACAGTAAACAGAACCTCAGCAGAACAGCCCTTTATTGACTTCAGGTTAATCCCATCATAAATCAAGGAAGCCAACATCACAACTTAATAGGAGCAAAGCACAACAATACTGAACCACAGCAGCAAAAGGTACATTCAGCAGCTAAATAATTATTGTCTATAATAAGTTCAATATTAAACATTATATAAATGGAATTCCCTATCTTAGGGAATAAACTATAAAGATTTTGGCTTCTTTGCTTTAATTCGGCAATTTGAGTTTTATATCTTAGGTGACATTTTGACTGAAAGGCTGGTTTTGCTGTTAATAATATGTTAAAGATTTTAAAATTTTTCTATAAGCTTGAAGCATTAATAGATATGCACAGTGTTATAAGGCTCTACTATTCTTCTTTTCAGGTGGCAATTTTAAATTATTTTCCATTTAATTAGGGCTATTACTATAGTCTCATATACAAATCTTTCTCCTTCCCTTCTCTCATATTTTAAAACTAGCAGAAACTTTTTAAGTGATTTAAAAGTCTAATCCAGAAAGTACTCAGTGTTGTCTCTATGAATAGTTCATCAAGAGGAAAGAATTTAGTCGAAAAAGCATCCTAATTGATTTTCATTTTCGTACAGTAGTAGAATACCAGTTGCAAAGAGGGAAAACAATGAAATCAAATCTTGACATCACAGAACATAATATTTTTATTGTGCTTAGTCACTATCTATTAAGGAGACAAATTATTTAGTATTTTGCCTTTGAATGATCTAAAAACTTATTGTCCATGTGTTTTAGGAAGGTTATAGGCAAGCAACATTAAACTGCCCATGCACTCCAGTGGCATCTATACAAATCTCTGTCCTACCACTTCTGTACATGAAAGTGATTTATTGACTTTCTCTCCAATTGACTGTGAACTCTTGGACAGCAAAGGTTCATGATTTTTTTTTAAATTTGAATACCCAAAGCCTACCACACTATCAGGCTCAGTGCCACATAACAGACCTACAATTGACCTTTAAAGATTGAATGAGCAAATGAATGGATAGGCTTCCCTTAAGTAGAATTAGTTAGTTCTGCTAAAGGGAGTCTTACTCTTATTTTAAAATGTTTCTAACACTCCTTTCTGTTTTAAATAGATGCATATTCTTCAGTGTTTACAATGTGTCACCAATGGCGCCATCCAACTAGGAGTCTGGTGTTAAGATTATGATAGTAATATTCAGCTGACAGATCAAGAACTTCCAGTATTTCTTTCAAATATCACACCCAGAAAGAAACTCAAAGACCATATAGTCTGTTTGTAGGTTCTATGTCCTTGTTGGATCAACTGATGGCCCTATCTCTCTGGAACTCTCCCATTCTGTGTTCTCTTGGAATCGTTCTCTTGATATTCCAAGCTGTCCACACTTTATGTTCTTTAGCAAGTACCTTATACATTACCAGCTAAAATGTCATTGATGCTCTTCCCTTTCAACATTCTTTTTAGGAGAGCCTTCTTAGTTAATTATTTCAACACCCTCTAGGTATGATTGGACTTCCCTGGTGGCTCAGATGGTATAGAATCAGCCTGCAATGAGGAAGACCCAGGTTCGATCCCTGGGTAGGGAAGATCCCGTGAAGAAGGGAATGGCCACCCACTCCAGTATTCTTGCCTTGAGTATCCCATGGACAGTGGAGCCTGGTGGGCTGCAGTCCATGGGGTCTCCAAAGAGCTGAACACGACTGAGTGACTAACACTTTCACTTCAGCAATGACTATTCTTAGACTTCTATCTTGATTTCTAGGGCCATATAGTAAACTATCCACTCAATATCTCCACTCCATTGTGTCTTTATCAATTAGTATTACCAAACAGGTTAAGCCAGAAATATAGTGAGAGAATTTTCTCTCAGTAGCCTCTTATATTCAGTTAGTTACCAAGCCTTGCTGATTTTCCTTTCCTACTCCTGGACATCCTCAGTGTATCACTTTCTTTTTTTTTTTCCCCTTAGTTCAAGACTGTTATCCTTATCTCAGTCCCCCACAATTCACCACTGTAGCCAAATAGACTTTGTAAAGTGTAAATCAGACCCTTCTCCTTTACTATTTAAGGTTCTTCAGTGGTTCACCATTGCTTAGAGATAACGCCCACTTCTTTTAGCATGGCAGTTAAAAGGCCATCTTTCCGTTCTCAGGGGTTCCATCACACATATGAAATTACCCCATGAGCTGATTTTAATTCCAGGAGTAAGAGATGCTGATCTATGCCTCCCTGGCTTTGCACAAGCTGTTTTGTGTTTGTGGTAGTAAAATGAACTAGTTAACTCTAAATTTCTGCTTGTCCTTTTAAGTCACAAATTTATGACTTCCAGAAATGAGGAATTTACCATTTCTCAAGGCAACCCATTCAATATCATCTTGAGTTGACACCAACAGAGTTATTCCTTGTCCCTAATTATATTCTTTGTAGTCACATAGAACAAGTCTAATGTTTTTTCTTTTGCATGTTATATCTTCAAAAAATTTAAAAACTATTACTCCTAGTGCTTCCATTTTCTGACGGAAATAGCTACAAAATCCTTTACATAAACTTCTTTTTTTCTCGCCCACTGAAAGTTGTTGTCCAGAATTTTATGGGTACCTCAGATGAGGTCTACCATTATAGAGTTAAGCTCAATCTTGCTTTTGTACACCTCAAACCAGCTGGCCATTATTAGAGGCAGTTTGTGAAGAGGGGGATGGGATTCACTTTCATCTGAGAGAGAGTTAGACTACAGCTGTCTCTCCACAAAGCATTTGGAATTCTGAGCTTTAGGGAAATTTTATCATACTCTCCAAAGAAAATAAAAATGGATCTGAAATAACTGATTCAGGCATTTAAATTTCATAGAAAATGTGTAGGGAGTAGTGGGAAAGAGTCAATGGAGAATGTAAACAGGAAAGATTATATTTTTAATGGAGGGGTTGTGGCAAGAATATACGGAAGAATTGTACAAAAAAGATCTTTACCACCCAGAAATCTTGATGATGTGATCAATAATCTAGAGCCAGACATCTTGAAATGTGAAGTCAACTGGGCCTTAGCATCACTAAAAACAAAGCTGGTGGAGGTGACGGAATTCCAGTGGAGCTGTTTCAAATCCTGAAAGATGATGCTGTGAAAGTGCTGCACTCAATATGCCAGCAAATTTGGAAAACTCAGCAGTGGCCACAGGACTGGAAAAGGTCAGTTTTCATTCCAGTTCCAAAGAAAGACAATGCCAAAGAATGCTCAAACTACCACACAATTGCACTCATCTCACATGCTAGTAAAGTAATGCTCAAAATTCTCCAAGCCAGGCTTCAGCAATATGTGAACCGTGAACTTCCTGATGATCAAGCTGGTTTTAGAAAAGGCAGAGGAATCAGAGATCAAATTGCCAACATTCATTGGATCATCAAAAAAGCGAGAGTTGCAGAAAAACATCTACTTCTGCTTTATTGACTATGCCAAAGCCGTTGACTGTGGGGATCACAACAAACTGTGGGAAATTCTGAAAGAACTGGGCATACCAGACCACCTGACCTGCCTCCTGAGAAATCTGTATGCAGGTCAACAAGCAACAGTTAGAACTGGACATGGAACAACAGACTGGTTCCAGATCGGGAAAGGAGTATGTCAAGGCTGTATGTTGTCACTCTGCTTATTTAACTTATATGCAGAGTACATCATGCAAAATGCTGGGCTGGATGAAGCACAAGCTGGAATCAAGATCGCTGCGAGAAATATCAATAACCTCAGATATGCAGATGACACCACTCTTATGGCAGAAAGTGAAAAGGAACTAAAGAGCCTTTTGATGAAAGTGAAAGAGGAGAGTGAAAAAGCTGGCTTAAAACTCAGCATTCAAAAAACTAAGATCATGGCATCCGGTCCCATCATTCATGGCAAGTAGATGGGGAAACAATGGAAACAGTGACAGACTTTGTTTTCTTGGGCTCCAAAATCACTGCAGATGGTGACTGCAGCCATGAAATTAAAAGATGCTTGCTCCTTGAAAGGAAAGTTATGACCAACCTAGACAGTATATTAAAAAGCAGAGACATTTCTATGCCAACAAAGGTCAGTCTAGTCAAAGCTATGGTTTTTCCAGTAGTCATGTATGGATGTGAGAGTTGGACTATAAAGAAAGGTGAGAGCTGAAGAACTGATGCTTTTGAACTATAGTGTTGGAGAAGGCTCTTGAGAGTCCCTTATCTATCTACCTTGTGCTGAAGAAGAATAAATGAAGGTTGAAGAATAAGGGAAAGCAGGTGAATGTATGCAGAGATCTGATTGGTAATTTCAGCACAGTTACAAAAGGAAGGCCACAAATATGGCTCTGAGCCTCCTAGCAGCCAAGGCAAGGAGGGAAACACAATCAGTTACAGAGTCACCACATCCATAAAATTCAATTGCATGAACTGTTTTAAGACACTGTCTGAGAAAGATGTCTTTGCCTAGTTAAGATAATCACACACTCAAATTTGCCTGGCAAAGCTCTAGTTATTCCCTGGTGGCTGAGAGGTTAAAGCGTCTGCCTGCAATGCAGGAGATGTGGGTTCGATCCCTGGGTTGGGAAGATCCCCTGGAGAAGGAAACGGCAGCCCATTCCAGTATTCTTGCCTGGAGAATCCCATGGGTAGAGGAGCCTGGTGGGCTACAGTCCACGGGGTCGCAAAAAGTCTGACACGACTGAGCGACTTCACTTATCACTTATGCCTGTTGTCTGATAATTACCAATAGCAACCTTTCTACTATCAAAATGATCAACTATTTGATCACCATACACATAAGGCATTATAAGGAGACTGCTTTTATAAAGAGATTGATTGGATAGTCGATATAACAGCTCTAGGATTTCCCTGGCAGTCCAGTGGTTAGGACTCTGCTTTCACTGCAGGGGACACAGGTTCAATCCCTGATCGGAGAACTGAGATTCTGAAAGCTATGGGGAGCAGACAAAAAATAATAATAAATAAATAAACTAAAAATGAACTTAAATACCAAAAAGCCATTCTAGCCTTTCCCTTCCTTTGACTCCCCATAGCGTAGGCCACAGTGGATGCTAATGCCCTAAAGAGAGCAGTGTCTACTGTTCACATTTCTTCCTTTAATCCATTCCCCAAAGATTCCCCCAGAGCTGAGCACTTAGAATGATCAGCTCTTTTCCAATCACCAGCCCTGGAGTGCTCCCCCAGGCTTCCGGGGCCAACCTGCTTTACCTGCCCTCCCAGACTCCTGAGCAGAGAACCATCTGCTCACAGAGCAAACCTCCCCCGATTTTCTGTACCTTTGCCTTGAATTTTTTTTTTCTAAAATCATGTGAACCTCACCCTTTACTGCACGAGAGATAAACACATAAAGAAACAAACAAAAACTCTGCCAAAGCAAGTGGGTTTATTGTAAAAACCATATCCAAGAGCCACCAGCCCTAGAGGAGGTCCCGCAGGCCTCCAAGATGCCCATCAGTCTCAGGCCACTTAAAAAGTATTTTTACTGAAGTCCTGAATACTCATTCGAAGGACTGATGCTAAAGCTGAAACTCCAATACTTTGGCCACCTGATGCGAAGAGCTGACTCATTGGAAAAGACCCTGATGCTGGGAAAGATTGAGGGCAGGAGGAGAAGGGGATGACAGAGGATGAGATGGTTGGATGGCATCACTGATTCAGTAGACATGAGTTTGAGTCAACTCTGGGAGTTGGTGATGGACAGGGAGGCCTGGTGTGCTGCAGTCTATGGGGTCGCAAAGAGTCGGACACAACTGAGCGACTGAACTGAACTGAACAGTTGATTTACAATGTTGTGCTAATTTCTGCTGTATGGCAAAGTGATATATATGTATATATACGTTCTTTTTAAATATTCTTTCCCATTCTGGTTGATCACAGAATACTGAATATAGTTCTCTGTGCTATACAGTAGGACCTTGTTGTTCATCCATTCCATATATACTAGCTTCCATCTGCTAACCACCGTCTCCCTCTCTAGCCCTCCCCCCAAGCTCCTCCCCCTTGGCAACCACCAGTCTGTTGTCTATGTTGGATCACTATTTAAGGACCGTTAAAGCTAGAGAATGAGGAACAGGCAGATGGAGTAGGGAGAGGTTGAAGGAGTGGAGGGGGCAGAGCCAAGCTCTCTAGTTATTTAATCTTTTTTTAAAATTTGAAGTGTAGTTGATTTAGGACAGTGTGTTAGTTTCAGCTGTACAGCAAGGTGATTCAGTTATATATTTTCAGATTATTTCCCCTTATAGGTTATTACAAGATATTGAATACAATCCCCTAAGCTATATGGCATGTCTATTGTGTATCTGTTTTATGTGTAGCAGTTTGCATCTGTTAATCCTACACTCCTGATTCTTTCTTTCCTCCTTTGATGACCATAAATTTGTTTCTATGTGTGTGAGTCTGCTTCTGTTTTGCACATAGATCCATTTGTATTAACTTTTAGACCCCACACGTAAGTGACATAACATTTGTCCTTCTCTGTTTGACTCACTTAATTTAGTACGACAGTCTCTAGCTCCATGCATGTTGCTGCAAATGTCAATGGTTCATTCTTTTTGATGGCTGAGTAATATTCCATTGTATTGAGCTTGCTTGGCCAACCCAACATATATGCACAGCATCTTCTTAAACCGCGTGTCTGCTGATGGACGCTTGGGTTGTTTCCATGTCTTGGCTATTGTAAACAGTGCTGCTGTGAACATAAAGGTGCATGTATCTTTTAAAATTACAGTTCGTCTGCTTATATATCCAGGAATGGGATTGCCAGCTCACATGGCAACTTTATTTTTAGTGTTTTGAGGAGCCTCCATACTGTTTTCCATAGTGGCTGACTGCTTTACATTTCCATCAACAGCGTAGGAGGGGTCTCTCCAGCATTCATTACTTGTAAACGTCTGGATGATGGCCGTTCTGACCAGTGTGATGTGATGCTTCATGGTGGTTCTGACTTGCATTTCTCTAATAATTAGCAACATTGAGCATCTTTTCATGTGCCTGTTGGCCATCTGTAAGTCTTTCTTGGGGAACATCTATTTATATCTCCTGCCCATTTTTTGATTGGGTTATTCTTATTATTTTGGATATTGACTTATATGACCTGTTTGTATATTTTGGAAATTGAGCCCTTGTTGGTCGCATCATTTGCAAATATTTTCTCCCATTCCATACACTGTCTTTTTGTTTAGTTTATGGTTTTCTTTGCTGTGCAAAAACATTTGAGTGGGCCTCATTTGTTGATTTTCACTCTTGTTTCTTTTGCTTTGAGAGATTGGTCTAGATATTTATTCTCAAAGGGTTGTTGTGAGTTCATGTCCCTCAAAAGAGGTGTTGATGTCCTAACAACCCTCAGTACCTGTGAATGTGACCTGATTTGGAAATAGGATCTTCGCAGATGTCATCAAGCTTTAGATAAGGTTGTAGTGGAGTACGGGCTTCCCAGGTGGCGCTAGTGGTAAAGAACCTGCCTGCCAATGCAGGTGACATAAGAGACATGACCTTGACCCCTGGGTGGGGAAGACCCCTGGAGGAGGGCATGGCAGCCCACTCCGGTATTCTTGCCTGGAGAAGCCCCTGGACAGAGGAGCCTGGAGGGCTACAGTCCATGGGGTCGCAAAGAGTTGGACACGACTGAAGCCACTTAGCATGCATGCATACTGGAGTCAGATGGGCCTAATCCAATGACTGGTGTTCTTCTAAGAAGGAAATTTGGATAAAGACGTACAGAGAGGATGTTCAGACAGAAAGGAAGAAACCACGTGGAAACACAGACCCATAGGGAGGACGGCTTTGGGGCCTCAGATGCGGAGAGCACAGGGATGAAGCGGTGTGGGGAGCCCGGGTGGCCACTGCTTCCCTTGTCCTGACACCAAGGCTGAGGCCCAGCACGGCTGCGGACCTGGCCTTCCCAGGTAGGGGAGCGAGGGGCTGCGTTCAGATGCAGGCTCTATTCCTACTGGAGCCACGTCCTCGGGGCGCTTTATGCTTCAAAAAGTTATTAAGGAGAAAGTTGGGGAAGAGACGTCACATGCATCGTATTTATTTCCAAGGTCCGTGCATGCTCCTGAGGGTAAGAGGTAGTAACAGAGATGTTCATATCAGAGAAAGTGGCCAGGACAAAGCTCCAACCTGAGTGCTCAGGAATAGAAGGCCCCAAACATCCCTGCTTCTTCTCCAGCTTTGTTTTTTGTTTTTTGTTTTTTTTTAATGAGAACTCAAGTCCCAACAGAAAACAGCTTCCAACATCCAACAGAGCAGAGAAAAACAGCACAGGGAGCTGCTCATTATAGGATTTTAAAAGGTCAACGCAATTCCACTTTTCCTGTATTAAAACGGCAGCACGCACGCACGATTCCACAGCTGTAGCTACATGCCAACAACACTGGCTTGGACTAGAGTGGGAAGAGTTCGGTTGTTTTTTTTTAAATTCAAAATTGATTCTTGCTGCCCCATAAAACATACATTTATTCTGTAGTGCCTCGGTTCGAAGAGAGTCTACTACAATGAGTCAGAGATTCTTCTCATTTCAATACCATTTAGGGCATTTTGTTTCTAAAAATCAGGACTGACCGGAAAGGTCCTCCAAATGAGGATTTTTAAGCACGCTACTTGCCACTCTCAGAAATCATTACTGAACACATCTCCCCGTTTCCCCTCGAAATTGGCATTTTTCTCGACATTCCTTGCAGACAGCAGAGAGCAAACGCTCTAACAAAGAATCCTTCCCTGGCTGGGCGCTAACACGTCTTCTCCTTTGTCTGGGGCTTTAGGAAAAACCGTGCACTCCTTAGATCAGGCAACCATTCTGGGAGAGATGTATGGCTTAGGAAGTTGAGTCCTTATTGGTGAATAAATCTTAATCCGGTTTGTTGGCTAATTACATTCGCGGGAAGGTGGTTCCGCAGGGCCGCCCAGCAGGAAGGATTAAGCCCCCCGTCTCCGGTGGCACAGGGTTAAGCTCTGGGTTTGTAATGACTGAGTAATGAGACCCGCTCTCGGCGGACTCCTGGCATCCATCGATCAGGTTTCCCTTCTGCCGAGACAATGCCAGAAGTGGGCCCAGCAGTTAATTATGGGAAAGGTCAAAGGTCATGCAAAACCAACACAAATCTATATACTTTTTCATTCCTAACAGCACACAATGACCATGGCTCAGCCAGAGGGTGGGAAGGTCCTCCCCCCAGCCAACCCATGATCCAAGGTAACCATGGGGTTGAGCTGTGGGCTGACCTCTCCCAGTGGCCTGCACGGCTTCGGGCCTCCACGTTTTTGCTCATGCTGTTTCCCTCTGCCCGGAGCTCACAGACACCCACGCCTTCCACAGAGCGAGCTTCCACATCACTGCTGCTGCTGCTGCTGCTAAGTCGCTTCAGTCATGTCCGACTCTGTGCGACCCCATAGACGGCAGCCCACCAGGCTCCCCTGTCCCTGGGATTCTCCAGGCAAGAACACTGGAGTGGCTTGCCATTTCCTCCTCCAATGCAAGAAAGTGAAAAGTGAAAGTGAAGTCGCTCAGCACTGCCCGCTCTGAACTCTTGCAAATTGCCTGGCAGCCGGGGCGGGGGGAGGGGGCTGCCACCTCTGGGCCCTGCGGCTCCCTGAAAGGACACTGTCATCCTTGTCACTTGCTATGTATGTGTCCTTCAAGGCTGCGACTTCCATGGGACAAGAACTGTGTCCTGCTGAGCTGCAAGTTCAGCAGTAGCAGCGTGTCTCCCCAAAGTCTGCTTGGCATTGAATGAATGAGTAGCCATCTCGATTGAAGCCCTCATGGACGTATGAGGCTGTATGCAGTCTCTTGGCTATGAGCGCCCTAAGGAGTGGGTATGAACATCTTTATTTGACAGCAAGGGAAACCAAGGCTCAGAGGTGTTGCCACCCTGCCCGAGGTCACACAGCTAATACAAGGGGGCCAGAAAGTGGGCCAGGCCGTCAGACTTTGGAGAATGCTTTCTCAGTCACAAAGGGCCACGTTTTGTAGGCTTCCATTTATATGATGTCTGCAGAAGAGCCAAAACTATTGAGACAAAAAGCAGATTAGTGGTTTCTGGGGACTGGGAGGCTGGGGAGCGATGCCTAAAGGGTACAGGGTTTCTTTTAGGAGTAATGAAAAGTAATCAAAATAAATTTGATGCGGGTGATGGGTGCACAAGTCTGTAAATATACTAAAAGGCACTGAATTGTATTCTTTAAGTGGGTGATGGTATAGTACATGGATCATATCTCCTTAACGCTGTTTTTCTCAGTTAATGCTGTCAGTGATCTCGTACATCATGCTGGGGAGGCTTGGGGGCTCTGCCTGGGAGCAGACACTCACTGTGAACTGACTTCGAGTGTCCTCTGCTCAGTGTGGCTCACGGTGAGCTCTGTGGCTCTCAAGTATCAGGCTGGGACTTGCCTACCGAACCCCAAGGGCCAGTTAATTATTCCCTTTCTCCCTCCCAAACCTCTGGACCCTTCGCTGTTCCCAAGCTCCCGCTGCTCCCTTGCCAATCAGAAGCACAGTCATTCTCCCACTCCCGTTACCAAAAAGGCAGGGGGGGACGCCCCAGACCCTGAGACTTCAGGCCCTGAGGGGGTGCTCCACAGACCCAACCCGTGAACTCGACAGAAGCATGGCCAGAAATACAGCTGCCCAAAAGCCTGAGCCACCACTTGGAACAGGCAGGCTGGGGTCCTAGAGCTCCTCCAGTGCACCCCTGGGTTTGATAAAGGGACACCTGAACCCAGAGGGGGGACTGAAGAGCTGACCGTACCAGCAGGTTGGAGCTGAACCCGAGACCCACAGCTCAGGCTTCTCCCCCTAAGCCCACAGGCTGCCCTCTGGGCTCCAGAGGCTCAGGAGCTGGCCCGGTGCACTTTGATTTTACTCTCTTTCTCTCCAGGTCCCCAGTGGAGTTGCTCCCTAATCGTCATGCCAATAATGGCAAGGGTGACTGCCTACCGTCTTCTAACGGCCCACAGCTAAACTCTTACTATAGCCAAGCAGGAAGGGCTTCACTCTCCCCATCACAGAAAGAGATACCGAGGCTCAGAGAACTGAAGGGGCGTGCGCTAGATCACGCAGTTAGTAAGTGGCAAAGCCAAGACTGGAAGCCAGGGCGGCAGGCTCCACCATTCTAACCTCGACACAGCCACCTGGAGAACCCCCCACGCTTCAGTGAATAGGGAGCCAGGGCCCATGGTCCTCACAAGGGATCAAGCCATCTCTCCGACTTCTGCCCTCTTATCCCAGCACTGTCCTGTCCTCAGCCAGATCCTGGCCACAAGGAGCTGCCAGTCTAGACAGGGAGGATGACACAGACACGGATGAACACATCTCATGCAAGGACAGCCTTGCCACCCCCTGCCCCCACCCCACACTCTGGTCTGGCCAGGCCTGCCCGTGAGGCTGTCAGTGCCCACAGTCCTGCCAGAGCCCACTGGAACCCTCACAGACTGAGCCCGAACTGGGTGCCATCGTAGCAAGGAGCACCCTGAAGACAGAGCTGCCCACTGTGAGACTCAAAAGAGGTCTGAGTTTGTAGTCAGCACACTAAGGCCCCTGGAGAAGGAAATGGCACCCCACTCCAGTACTCTTACCTGGAGAATCCCATGGCGGGAGGAGCCTGGCGGCCGTGGTGCGTAGGGTCGCAGAGAGTCAGACACGACTGAAGTGACTAAGCGCGCACTCTAAGGCCCAAGAGGTCCACAGACCTGCCCAAGGTCACACAGGCGGGCACCCAGGTCTCCACGGACCTGCATCCAGCCCTACTCCCCTCGACTCAAAGGGCAGGAGGTCCAGACAGAGGTGGGGGGCGGGGAGAGGGGTCTCTGGGAGAGGGTAGTGCCTCTGGGCGCCCCCGGAGGGAGCAGAGGCTGAGCCGCAGCAGCCGCTGTTATTAACAGGGCAGCACGTCCACGCCGGCCAGCTGGGTTTTTCCCCTCTCTCCTCCCAGGGGCTGCAGCCCTGGCCCATCTGGAAGACCCCCTCCAAGCACCCCTCCACGACCCCCTGACCTTGCCTGCACACACGAGCCTGCCAGCCCTCTTTGTCTCAAGGCCTTTGGGGAAGGCCACCATCCACTTCAGTAGCATTCAAAGGCCAACAAGGCCCGTGGTTTATTTTCTTAGAAATAATGGTTTTTGCTGGTTAGCATTCCTCGGATGGAAAAACAAATACAGCCACTGTAATAAGAAGCGCCCAGGAGGAGGCTAGAGGGCCTAGAGGAAGGGAGGGAAGGAGGCCTACTGCCCTGGGGCGGGGAGGTGTTGCTCAG